>JBBPJJ010000094.1:0-41055 GCA_038088635.1 Veloboletus limbatus
CCACAACTATAAATAGTACTAACCTCAGTCATAAGACTTGTATCACAAGCCAAACCATTTTGTGACAAGTCAGCCATCACAGAAGGTTCATCAACCAGTGATGACACTGGCATGATGTCCCTCAGAGGCACCATTGGGATAGGTGGAGGAATGTCCTTATCATATCCCATAGATGGAGAACCAGCTGAGTCATTTTCTAAGATGGCTATAACCATTGTGAATAATAGAAAGAAGAAGAATTATGGCACTTACAACATATGGCATCAACAATGGTAGACCATAGCCTAACATCAGTTGCCATTTGAGATTCAGGCATCTGAGGAGGAAGAAGATTATGCAAGATAGCACGCTGGTAGTGTAGCCGGTGCTTGTAAAATGTTTTCTTGACGAAATCTACATCAGGATACAAAAGTTTCCACTGCTGCTCAATTTCTGCAGTCTTTTTGAAACCAGCAAGTTGTTCCATCAGCCTCACCATATCCACAAGCTTCATAAAAGGAAACCGGCGATGTTGCACAGCCACAGCAGAGACGCAGCGGTGTTTTGGTGGAGGAGTATGAACCTGACGTTCACATGTTTCACTATAAGCACGCTTTGTTGGTGAGCATGAAGGAGAAAGCACCCATATATGAGAGAGTACTGAGCCATGGGAACTACTAGCATCCTGCAATGGTGCAGACTCAGGTAAAGCACCAGGTTGTTGGGGAAGTAGGAGCCTAAGAGGTTTCGCCGGAGACAAGTAACCAGACCTAGCAGGTTTGCGAGGTGATACTTGCAATGAGGTAGACTGGAGTGAGAGTTCTTCAACGAAGCCCAGAAGATTGTCAGTGTGAAGACAAGGTGTACAAAGGAGCACTCGACCACAGACAGGCACCGAAATAGGAATGAACAACCTCTGTTCCATCCATTCTTGGAGAGGGTGATGCCTATACACGGCTATGCTATCACCATTGACTAGTGATGTGATCTCATCGTGGTTCAAGGGAACAAATGTTCCATGTTGAGAGGTTATGATATTCATACGATGTGCAAAAGAACCGCCCTATGAAAATTGTTACACAGGAGCGGGGATGGAAATAATGCACAACATACCTTCACCCAGAAGACAACCGTGACAATTTTCGCAACCTCAGAGGCAACCTGCTGGCTATTCTTGAGGGTCTCTTCCACCTCCTGGGTGCGTTGATGAGCTTTCGCCCAACCTCACGCGTACTCCTCGTTCATGGGTCTGGCATAGCTACGAGCCGCAGGCAGAGTTCGTGAGACATCATGTGTAGGCGTTGACGATAGTACGTTCACATTTGATAAACTGGGAGTGGTCAGCTGTGAGGCAAGTTGGCGATCTGACGAAGCAAGGTCAGCCACCGGTCCAGGTCCCATAGCTAAAGCTTTGACAGCATGTTCAGGACAGCCGCCGTCCACACGACAACATGGCGCACACCGTTTCGGTGTTCTGCCACACTGTGCATTAGCCCGGCGGCGGCGGTTCCCTTGAGTGGAGCAGTTAAGTTGCTCGCAGTCCGGCATATTGGGTAACACTGGAAAATGGTAGGTGTTGTTGGGCCGACGTTGGCTATGGCTGAGAAACCGAACTTGATTGAGTGGTAGTGAGATCCAATAAAATAGAACAAGAAACGTGATCTTACCTGGTAGATGGATTCAAAGATCCGACCTCCCCGCCTCACAGCGCTCACTGGAAAAGTCTGAACAACGATGTAGGTGGAACAGCAGTGGGGTTAGCAGAGAGAGAGGGAAGGGTTTAAATAGTACTGAGACACACCCGAATTCCCACGTAAATGGTACACCATTTGCGTCAACGCTAACATTGAAACATTAGTGACATGCTGGATGGTGATCGCACGCTGCAACAGAAACGATTTAAACACCAAGACACCGAAATTCACACATAAAATAGCAGACCACTCACATAAATGGCTAACGTTGAAATGTCAACATGCTAGATAGCGATCACAATGCTGCAAGGGAGGTGATTAAGCACCAAGACACGTCAAAATTCACACATAACAGCGATAAAGCACTTACACAAGTGCTAACATTGAGCGTCAACACGCCGATCCGATATATGCGATTGTACTGTTGCAATGGAAGTGAGTTCGGACGTAAAACAATGAATGTTCATGCAAATACTAACATTGAAACGGTAATCCACAGGATGGTGACATTGAGTCCGAACGCGCATAAAACGCTGGTACAAGAGCATGAGAGTGATGGGAACGGTGGGGAATAGAGAGGAGAGCTGGACGCCCAGCGTTGTATTTATAAGGAAGCCCGTCAGAGATGATGTTGGGCAGAGGTGAGGGATCACGTGTAACGGGTATGTCGGCTGATCCAGACGTTCTCCAGATCACGTGCAACGGGCTTGTCGGATAGATCCGGACGTTCTCCAGAGACCTTTTGCGCTTAAGGATTTTCAGTCTCCAGAGACTTTTCACGTTGTCGCTTGATTTTGCCGAGTTTGTCTCCAGAGCCTGTCTCTAGAGCATTTCCCAGCAGACTCAAACTTCTGGCTCTCCGGGTGGACACATTTTCCTCGGACGAGGAGGAAGAAGTGGATAACGCGTTATGACACTTTCATATACTTCTTTTGCATTTTTTCCTTTGGAACTGTAAGCTACTTTTTGGACTCTACGTTTTCGTTCGACGTTGGAGGTTGCTATGCAGAGGGCGACCGAAGTCCACTCATCATCGTTCTCCATGAAACGAAGAGCTTCGGTGCGAAGCAAAGGCGCGATTCCATACACAAGATCATGCACCTCCAACCACCTGGTATTTCTGCAAGTGGAGTATTGGCTATCAGATCTGGCCGCATCGGATACCTCCAGAGCACCACCATCACGTCGTTCACCATCGTCTATCATTGGTACAAGCCCATTTGGTCCCAATGGTGTCTCTTCACTTCGCCAGGCTTCTGTATTCAGGTGTTCGCGCTTCAATTGGTGACCAGGCGTGCTGGCGCCTCGCACACTGCTATCTTTGATAATCCGGATCCACGCCCAGGGAATCACTGACAGACCTTCGAATATACACAATATGTACAGACGATTCTACTTGCCCGATGAGGGATCGATGCGACCGTTCGTCTTGGTAAGTCCGTTTCCGTGTACTGAGATTTCTAGGCTTCATTTTCAACAGTTCACGTCGATGGGGCAGATCCATGGCCTCAACAAGCCGTCTCTTACATTATTTGTGGGTCGCATGGGGGAGTTGAAGGGATACCCATGCACAATCGGCGGCAGCAGTCAGTGAAGATGATCAACTCATCCCAGGCATCGACGACGACGTACTTGACAACCCCCCCACCGACCAGACAAACCCACGAATCGAGAGAACGAGCCCCGAGCGTCGGTCGCGAATCTTCATCAGGGTTGTGCCTGATTCTAACACTCTCCTGCGCCAGGTTTCGTGAACATCAAGCAGCACGAATTATAGGTAAGCCCCCTGACGAGAGCTTTCGCAAGCTTGAAACCACTCTTATTTAGAGTCCCTGTGCGTACTGTACACGCTAATCCTTGGAGATGAACGCAGCAAACGACGTCGAGAGTCCAGGTCGGCCTCCTCTCAGACACTGAACTCAGATCCACCTCCCAGTGGAACCTATGTTGAATGTCAATCTCGGATTAACATTTGCTGTAAGATAGTTGTCATGGGGCAGCTCTACTCTTGATTCGTCGGCTTATACCGAGTGATGATGGCGATGGAGTATCCAAGTAGTTATTGTGACCCTTTCTGCTCCGCGATCAGCTGGCTTGAAAGTATTCGCTCCCATATATCTTGTCGCGAGAAAGCTATTTGAAACTCCGACGCACATACGCGTCCTCACTGTCGTCCGATTCACCTCTGGCCATGTCTGTCGCACTCACGGATAATCTGACCCTCCTTGCTTTCAAGGCCGGACGGTCATTTAGACGCGATGGGACCAATTTTGTCGATGCTAATCCCACCAAAGGCGCGATTGTGCTCTCTAACAACGAGGACGGTCTCTTGCACTTCACATGGAAAGAACGCGCTACGGGGAATCTCGGCGAGGATCTGATCCTCTTCCCTGGCGATGCGACGTTCGAAAAGGTGGAACAGGCTCCGGGTGGGAGAACATATGTCCTCCGGTTCGAGAGTTCGGACCAGAGGCATTTTGTGAGTTGCATGGACCTATCCTGATGCATGCCTGACGAGGATCTAGTTCTGGATGCAGGTGACGCCGCTTTTCAGCGATGTACGCGTGAGTGATTTGACAGGGCTTTCAGGATGCGTCGTCTCGCCGAGACAGCGAGTTCGTGTACCATCTCAATAGGTTGCTTGCCGATCCAAGTATCATCCCTGTTTGGGATGCAAGGACGGTCGAACCCGAAACGTCGACGTCGGGCGCGTCTACCTCACAGACATCCGCTGCGCCGTATGTCACGCTCTGTCCTCCAGCCCACGTGATCTGACTTCCTTCGGTAGATCTGGCAATACGCCCCCTTCGGGGACGACACCCGAACAACTTGCACGTCTTCGGGCGCTCGTTACTTCCATGGGCGCGAACGCCGGCCCCGATCCAGGTCCGTAGCTTCATCTTCCCATTCCCATTTCTTTCGCTTACTGCGTCACGACTCTAGACGACGATGTCTCTCTGACAGACATCCTGACACCCTCAAATCTGCTTCCGCTTTTCACGTCCCATCCTACACTCCTGTCCTCCCTTTTCCCTCACCTTCCTCCAGATCTGTTTCCCTCTGGCAGCACGCCATTGACACCTCACCAAACAGCCCAACTCACCGATAGCCTCCAGCGTACCATAAACTCACCTCCGTTCCGCACGTCGGTTGCCCAGCTTGACAGAGCACTCAGAACGGGCGCACTAGGGAGTTTTGTCAGGAGTCTCGGGTTACCGGAAAGCGCGGGCACGGGTGTCAGCGCTTTTTTGAGGGCGATCGGGGAGCAAGCTAGGAGGGAAGGACAAGGGGGAAGTCAATCAGAGGATAGGATGGAAGAGGATTAAATGCTTCTGTGTGCAGTTGTACCTGTATGCATATTTGTACACATTCGCCCTAGAACGCGCTCAGCATCGTCTTGGCGTAACTGAAGCCAGAGCGAAATTTGACCAGTCCCCTTTGAATTAGTCGGAACTGCCTGTCCGAGCTTCACTAAACGCAGGAGATAACCTGTACCCTTCAAGTTGTTTGGAGTGTTGGTATTGATGCTGCTGCAATGACAGCCAGCCGTTGCAGCATCCGAGTCCGTATACACGTTCCAGACGAGGGCAGCGTAAGCCTGACGATACAACAATCGTATTTCTACGATGCCCAGTAGCGTCCATCGTGCTGCTTCGTTCGAATTCGGCCGCCGAGGTCCAGTCGTGCTGCTCGGCGCCATCTTCCGGCTTGCGCTTGAGAATGAACTCGCCGCGAGAACGGACCACATACGTACCTGACATCCGAACGGACGTTCAATTGGAAGTCCACCAGAGTCTGGCGATCCGAGCGAACTATGCAGTATACTAATAAGCGAACAGAGCAACGTTCAACGTCGACAGCTTGAGCAAGCATTCAATGCGACGACTCACCAAAAAACACTCGCTGATATGATTCATGCGAACGAATTTGGGAGAGTCTTCGAGCGCGTGCACTGGGCCTAGTAACTGTAACTTCATCTTTTCGTTAGTCGTCCCTCCGACTCACCATGTTCGCCGCATGAAACCAGATGACGAAGGAGTCTGGGTCACCGATAGATTATCGTGGAATCCTCCCGCTCTCCTACAACCGAGTCTATACTCCTGTCTTCTAATTATTAAGTACCTTTATCTTTCCAGACCTGTTACCCTCTGGCGACTCACCGGCACCATCGAACACCCTCACCGAATTACTGAAAATTCCCAACGCAACGACCACTCTTTTGCGGCAGTCGCCCAGCTTCGTCAAAACTCCTGGTTTGTATCACGGTGCTCTGCCAACCTATGCCATGCTGGATCAGGTGCTACTGACGACCCGCACTGCCCTGCAGTTCGCAAATCATGCTGAATACCCGTGAAAAAGGGTCGGTAACACTGGCTCAAGCTTCGAGTTCATACAGGATAGCGCTAAACAAACGAAGTTGGATCAGAGTGCTTACAGCAAACAGGACGATTTATTCTTAACTCAGTCTAGCTAGCTGGAAGTTCTCCAACCTGAGAAGTGCACTCACAGTTCGAAGGTAAGATCTCGTACCAAAAAAAGCAGTACACCTTTTGCAAGCACCCCTCAGACTATCTATATCCTTATCACGAGATACGGGCGGCTAACATCTGTCCACCACCTACTAGTGTTTGGTTTCAGCACGTTGAAATTCGTTGACGGAATGACTTGCTGCAGCGCGATATATATGAAAGTAGATTATTAGCTGGCTGAAAACGGTGAATGTACAGGCTGAGGGCACGTGTATGTGGGGAAAGAAAACAATGGTCCGTGGCACGGATGCCGCGGGAGGTATATCAAATGATTGCAATGATCGCATTGCACTGCAAGAACACACGTCGCAGATGTTAGTGACCGCGCTCTGTCAGCCAGCGCAGTACAATGTCCCTGAGTATGCTAGGTTAGTCGCTACCCGCTAACCACACTGTCCCAGAGCTCACAAATTGTGCTGGCTTCGCATTGAACACTGATGAACAAGGGTGAGTGACAGTCAATTTAAGCGCTAAACGGGCTCGCATACAGAATAACACTGAAGAAAATGTGGGTTAAATGCCGAGATTACTAAATAGAATCACGAGTACTAACTGAAACAGGACGATTCTGGATTTTGTCTAGTTGGCTACGTGCGAGTGAGCCAACGCAGGAAGTTCTCCAACCTGTCAAGCACACTTACAGTTCGCGAATGAGGTCTTTTACGGTTGCATGACCTGGGATGTCATTCTTATTGCCAAGCTGGGATGATAATGCAATACGCGACAGCCATGGAGATTCAGCAAGACGTATATGTGATCAGAGCGAGACAAAGGATACGCACGACGAGTAATGGAACGCCCGCGAGGCTGGGTTGTGAGAGCAATTGGTGGAGCTCAAAGTACACTGTGTGGAATGTATTTTGCTAGACGTTCGCGGCGTCAGCCAATCATTGTTTGGATGTTCCGTGACACCTGGATACACACGTCTGCGGAATCTACGACAAATCTTCACCAACGATGAGCTTTCCTTTCAATGACAGTGAGGGAGGATTAGGTTGTACAGCCAGAACAGGACGAATGAAACATGAGACAGGGCAATGAACACGTACACGACTGCATCAACACCATTACAATACCTCTCCCACATGGAACGAAATTTTGGTTGACCGGCGACGTCCCAAATCTTGAGTGTCACTGCGCCCTTGCGAACTTTGCGATAATTGAAGGCGACGGTCGGAACAACATCCTCTGTCCACTGGCATCCATCGTCATTTGATTAGTTCGGTTCCGAGACGGCAGATGAAAGCGACAGGCGCAACTTGTCCGGATCCTATGACGTTTACAAACGATGTCTTTCCCGATGCCTGAATAGAGTTCCAAAGACGTTCAATCGTTGCCACATTTCCGCACACGCAGAGAATGCACCTGCAATCCTACCACCGAGATCTCGGCCGACTTGGAAAAGAAGATGCTTTGGGCAGCCTTACCCCCCAAATGGTACCTCAGTGAGATATCGCACTTACCTGCTGAACCAGAGGAGGATGGAAGAAAAGAATGACATTGTGCGTCGTCTAAGGTGGTTGGCGGCGAGCAAGCTTCACAAGGTGCCGTCGGCATCAGTTCAATATTGTTGAGAGTCAGCTCCCCGGAGTTTAAAAGGGTCTGTAGGCCTTGCGATGGACTATGCTAGTTAGGGAGCTCTCATCTTTGGGGCACGGGTCGTCCATAACCTAATAGTCGAATACCGATGGGTCGATAGACCCAAGACGGTGTAACTTTGCTGGCATTCTTTGAAAGACATGCGCCTTCAGTCTGCGGGTACGTCAAAGACCGAGTCAATGCACCTGTGAGACTGATATTGCGGCATTGGCAGCCACAAGGCCAAGGCTACTGGGTTACACTTGCGCAAATGACCTACGCAGGCCGGTCGTCTGGTGGATGGGTTACACAGTCGTCCGACAGAGAACTGGTATATGTCTGCGCAATCAGGCGCACCAGAGCCAACGAGTCTCTTTCACTTGTAATGTCACACGACTCGTCTTCATCCTTCGATTTTTGACGAAGTGAAAGCCGTGGCGCAAAAGACCAGTACAACAAACCCACTCCAGGCCTTTCTCCCGCTTGTAACGTTATCCGCTTGACGAGTTCACGAGTCATCGAAAATTGTGATTGGAGGCGGTCGACAAAAGAATGAACTATCACATTTTCTTCCGGAGCAAGCGAGGTCCAGGACTAACCCGGCTCCCTCTGGGGATTTGCGTCTGGGGTTCCGCCGGGGATCGGCTGTCGACATGCTGTGCCTGGCAGCTGGCTTGGTTCCCTGTGGCTCGGCTGTCAACATTCATAGACGGTCTGGTCACCAGACTATATTGCATATGGCGCATTGCGTACACATGTCACGTCGTCTGATAGCCATCTCATATGAATACCCGCAAACACTGGACCATTTCGACAGTCTTCTTTGTCCACACCACCATGTCCGATGCTCAGGCAGAAGCTGAAAAACTCGGAAGTGACCGTCCTTCTGAAGACTCGGGCTCACAACAACCTGCGATATTCGAACGTCCAACTGGATGGCGACGAATCTACTACCACCCGGTTCTACAGGTCGCGTTGCTAGGATTCGTCTGCTTCATGTGTCCTGGCATGTTCAATGCACTCACCGGTCTCGGCGGTGGTGGACAGGTAAACACAACCGACCAAGCAAATGCAAACGCCGCACTCTACGCTACCTTTGCCTTCTTCGGTTTCTTTTCGGGGTGAGTCGGAGGTTCCACACCTGACATATGGTAAACAGACAGTACATAAAAGCTCGATCAACAATCTCCTCGGGCCGCGATTGACGCTTATGCTTGGGACATGGGGATACTCT
The DNA here is from genome assembly GCA_038088635.1 of Veloboletus limbatus. Lineage (NCBI taxonomy): Eukaryota > Fungi > Basidiomycota > Agaricomycetes > Boletales > Boletaceae > Veloboletus > Veloboletus limbatus. The sequence continues at coordinate 9,015 of JBBPJJ010000094.1, forward strand.
TTATATATCGCCTCCTTCCTGTACGTTTTTGCCTTTGCATTAGCTTTAACAAAGTTTCGCCCATTATATGCCGTTAGATCTGTGAACATTCACCCCGGCTCAGGTGCTTTCGTCGTCACCGCGGGCGCTATCCTTGGAGTCTGTGCGGCGTTGCTGTGGACTGCACAAGGTTCCTTGATGATGGCCTATCCAACTGAGGCTCAGAAAGGAGTCTTCATTGGCATATTCTGGGCAATCTTCAACCTGGGTGGTGTGGTTGGCTCTGCAGTCGCATTCGGGCAAAATTATAAATCAACAGTGAGTTAAATTATCCAACGAGTCACCTCTAACACTCATGCTATCCCCCAGTCTGGTTCAGGTATGATCCAACCTACTATCTAAGCACCCTTACTGATGGGACTTTGCCGATGCTAGTTGGGAATGGAACTTACGTAAGTCTATTGATATCTGCTGAAAGTACAAGTCGACACGCTACTTTTTAGATTGGATTCTTGATCCTTACGCTTATCGGAGTCGTCCTTCCGTTTTTCATGGCCGATCCATACAAGATGATTCGTACCGATGGTACTAAAGTAGTCCGAATCCGCCATCCTTCATGGAAAACTGAATTTATCAGCCTCTTCATCGCACTCAGAGACGATCCGTGGATTCTACTCCTCTTCCCCATGTTCTTTGCCTCCAATTATTTCTATACCTGGCGTCAGTGTTGTGTTCCTTGGCTTGGTAATGATCTTTGAAGCTAATTCATAATTTTTTGGGGATGATAAAATAGAATTCAACGATTACAATGGAGCCATCTTCACCATTCGTGCTCGGGGATTGAACAATCTTGTGTACTGGATGTCTCAAATCATCGGTTCCCTCTTTATTGGATATGTCATCCTTGATCAGAAACGGTACCGACGGAGAGTGCGAGCCTTTATTGGTTGGGTCCTCGTCTTTATTATGGTCTTTGTCGTACACATCTGGGCATACTTTTACCAAAGGTAAGCAGACGCTTGATCACACGTACTACCCACGTGGTCTCAGGGAAGCCACTTGTATCATCTTTCGCCCAGAACGTACACGCGCCAGACCGTATCACCAGCGACAGCTATAGATATCTACAGCAAAGACTATCCAGCACATATTTGGCTCATGATTTTTTACGGGTTACTCGACTCCATGTGGCAAACGTATGCATATTGGCTCATGGGTGCCATGTCCAACGATCTAGCCAAGCTCGCCGTGTTCACCGGGTTTTGTAAGTTCACTCTTTCAGGCATGACCGATTAACGCTGAACTAGCGTATGCGTCGATGCTCTTCCTCACAGACAAGTCTCTCCAGTCGTCTGGTTCGGCAGGCGTATGGCGTGCCGATGCTGTCCAGATACCGTCAGTCTTGCGTTCCGTTTCAAGCCTGGTTCAGGCTCGATTTTATTTTTTCATGATGACAGGTACATGAACATTTTCCTCTCGACGTGGGTGTTGACCACGGCGGGCATGGTATTCGCCTTCCCGATGGTATACTTTCGCGTGCAGGATCACACGGATATAACGAAGGGCGAGGACCACGCGGTGTGAGTGGTTTCCGTATCCCTGATTTTCGTCATTTCACCGTCGTTTCCTCCTCTTGCAGATCGCCAGTAGAAGGCGAGAAGGCGGGAGGACTGACAAGGGTTTAGGATATGACACAACCTGTGAAGGCCGTTGCCGATACCCCGCTCGTGATGAAAATCGACAACTCTCGTTTTTGCCTTATGGTCCAATTTTTCATCGGACGCTTATTGGGTTTAAAGTTTGTTCATGAGTCTATTTGGCTAACGCACTCCTCGCGCTGTTGTAGTGCTACGTCTCTTCGCTACCTCCTTTCGAGGAACTCTAGTGTTATTCCTTTTAGCGTGACTTCAGTCCCAGGACGGCTCTCCGCTGCTCTGACCAGTTTCTGTTATCGCGCTAGGTGGGTTTTTCCTGTTCTCGCTCTGGAGTGACCAGTTTGTTTTCGTGGATAGTTTTTTGCTCGCCCGTTTCCTTAATTGTACCTGCCTGGAGTTGTTACGCGTTCTTGCCGCCTGTTCGTGTACATAGTATGGCTCTTCTGCCTCGTGGATCTATCTAAGGCATGGCTTCGCTCAATCAGAATGAGCTGCGTCTTTGCAGCAGCTCGGTTTCACCGGCTATCTCATGTGCGTCACGTATCGCTAGAGCCAATTAGATGTTGTGGTTTGCCGGAAAGAAGGGCGAGCCCGAATATAGTATTATGATACAGCCTGGTCACCTATCTTTCATTTTTATTTGGCTTATTTTTCTCACACTGTCTGTGTGTGTGGCAGTGAAGTATCAGACCGTGCGGGATCAAGTTGGTTGTGATATCCATTATCATGACATGTTCCTGTAGAAATTGAATTGAATGGCCTGTTGTAACTGGACACTTTATGATCTTGTAGGTGATGATGCCATCCAATGGAATGATAGGCACATAATGGAATACCATATTCCTTGTACAAAGTGCTTGCAAGTGACACAACACACCTTTCATTGACCAACCATACTTTTGAAGCACTATACACTCATCCTTTGCTGCCTCATCTCCAAACATGAGCATATTAGGATCTGGTGCAATTTTAGCAATACAGTTCACATATAACACACATCAATCTTCATTTTGTTCAAGAGCACATGCAGAGATATATTTTTGCAGCTGAAATTGAGACATTGGAGTGTATGGCATGGTATGGGGACAGAGATTTGAACACCATGATGTAGCTGCAGTTCATCCCAGGCCTCATCAAGGTAGATAGATGGCCAATAACAGAGTAGGCCAGATATAAACACAGGTAAGAGACAATGGCAGCCAGGATGCCAAGCAAAGGAATTTGTTGTACCAAGAAAATTGATGGTGTTGTAAATGAGGGACTGTTTCACCCCAAGGAGGTGGTATATAGTTTTGACGGAGTGTCGATGTACGTGGAGGACTGGGATTTGACCTTTCTTGTCTGCTGAAACGGTTCGAGGCTGCGTGGAAATGGTCGCAGCGTGAATCGTCTGAAACTGCCGCGCTGTGCTCACTCCGTCGCTCACGGTGTCCTCTTCGGCTGTGCCCGAACTCAGGACACACTTTCCACATACTAACTGGCTTAGCTATACGAGACGCGCGTGAGGTAGCCGGCAAAGTCGAGCTGCAAAGCGCAGCCCATTTTTGATTGAAACGCCGAGACTCACCAGACCGGACAGACGACAGGCGAGGATACCAAACGGAAAAAAGGCGGCGAGAACACGACGACAGAACCCAAATTATGAAAAGCGCTGCAAGGTACATTCCTTTACCATTTCCGTCCAACGATAGGCAGCTCAGGCTTCGCCTGGGCGTGTAACCGTTGGCTCGGGTAAGGGTTTAGGTAGGTCGTCTCAGAACGATTCCTATATAAATACCCACATACCCCGGACCATTTCGGCGGTCTTCCCTCAATCATCATGTCAGATTCACAGGCAGAAACTGAAAAATTCAGTAGTAACCGTTCTTCTGGAGACTCGGGCTCACTACAACCTGCGATATTCGAACTTCCAACTGGATGGCGACGAATCTACTACCACCCGGTTCTCCAGGTCGCGTTGCTAGGATTCGTCTGCTTCATGTGTCCTGGCATGTTCAATGCACTCACCGGTCTCGGCGGTGGTGGTCAGGTAGACGCAACCGACCAAGCAAATGCAAACGCCGCACTCTACGCTACCTTTGCCTTCTTCGGTTTTTTTTCCGGGTGAGTCGGAGGATCCATACCTGACATTTGCTACGCGGACGGTAATTAACGATTCGAAAAGCACGGTCAACAATTTCCTGGGACCACGACTGACGCTTATGCTGGGGACATGGGGATACTCTTTATATATTGCCTCCTTCCTGTAAGGCTTCGCCTTTAATTTGACATTAACGAAGTTTCGCCCATCATTTGCTGTTAGATCTGCGAATATTCACCCCGGCTCAGGTGCTTTCGTCGTCACCGCGGGCGCTATCCTTGGAGTCTGTGCGGCGTTGCTGTGGACTGCACAAGGTTCCTTGATGATGGCCTATCCAACTGAGGCTCAGAAAGGAGTCTTCATTGGCATATTCTGGGCAATCTTCAACCTGGGTGGTGTGGTTGGCTCTGCAGTCGCATTCGGGCAAAATTATAAATCAACAGTGAGTTGAATTGTCCAACAAGTCGCCCCTGACGCTCATGCCACCTCCCAGTCTGGTTCAGGTATGATCCAACCCACTATCTAAGCACCCTTACTGATGGGACTTTGCCGATGCTAGTTGGGAATGGAACTTACGTAAGTCTATTGATATCTGCTGAAAGTACAAGTCGACACGCTACTTTTTAGATTGGATTCTTGATCCTTACGCTTATTGGAGTCGTCCTTCCGCTTTCCATGGCCGATCCATACGAGATGATTCGTACTGATGGCACGAAAGTGGCCCAAATTCGCCATCCTTCATGGAAAACTGAATTTATCAGCCTCTTCATCGCACTCAGAGACGATCCGTGGATTCTACTCCTCTTCCCCATGTTCTTCGCATCCAATTATTTCTATACCTGGCGTCAGTGTTGTATTCTTCCCTTGGTTTGGTGTTGATCCTGAAGCTAATTTCATTGATACAGAATTCAACGATTACAATGGAGCCATCTTTACCATTCGTGCTCGGGGATTGAACAACTTTGTGTACTGGGCATGTCAAATCATCGGTTCCCTCTTCATCGGGTACTTCATTCTTGACCAACAAAAGTACCGACGGAGAGTGCGAGCCTTTATTGGTTGGGTCCTCGTCTTTACTATGGTCTTTGTCGTACACATCTGGTCACACTTTTACCAAAGGTACGCAGAACACTTGATCAAATGTATCACTCGGAAGTCATACGTATCGTCTCTCAATGACGACCTCTCGTATCAGAACATACACACGTCAGACCGCAGCAGAACCGACAAAAGATATCGATATCTACAGCAAAGATTACCCAGCACACGTCTGGCTCATGATCTTTTACGGGTTTCTCGACTCCATGTGGCAAACGTATGCGTATTGGCTTATGGGTGCCATGTCCAACGATCTAGCCAAGCTCGCTGTGTTCACCGGGTTCTGTAAGTTGATTTTTCTAAATATGGCCGAGTGGCGCTGAGCTAGCGTGGACGTATCCGCCCGCCTATCGCAGACAAGTCCCTCCAATCGTGTGGTGCGGCAGGCGTATGGCGTGCCGATGCTGTCGGAATACCGTAAGTCTTGGGCCCCTTTTCAAGCCTCGCTCGGACTCGATCTTTTTCTTGCGTCGTGACAGGTACACGAACATCTTCCTCTCGACATGGGCATTGGCCGCGGCAGGCATGATATTCGCCTTCCCGATGGTCTACTTTCGCGTGCAGGATCACACGGGTATAACGGATGGCTAGCGTGAGTTGATTCCTCCTTCTTTTTTTGCGTTGTTCACTATCGTTTTCTCCCTACGTCTTCCTCTTGCGGATCCCGTACAGAAGGCAACATGACGGACGAAAGTTGAAGATGTAGTAGAGGGTGTACAGTGATCCACCATCACTTGCGTCAGCGAATTTTACACGGCTCCCAGTGCTCGACAACAACATTTTTATTAGATCGGATGGTATATACTTATTTTATTGTGCTTAAACTGTATCCACAAAAAAACTTGAGTCCATCTGTGTTGTTGTGGAGTCATCACTAAGGAATCTTTGTTTGAGGAGTTATTGTAGACACACCACTACTTGCATCAGCATAAAAACAGTATATCGGGAGCTTATGTAAACATTGATGATATCTAGGCAATCTTATCATCCTGATTAGTCCACATCTGTGCCACCTTTGCTCCTTTCCTCAGCATGGGAATCATTGCCTTCATCACTGCCTACCTCATTCCCATCTCCTCCGTCTTCCACAAGATTGTTAATTGCTGGTTTAGGTAATCATGATTCAAGCAAATCACTAACTTATACACAGTGCTACAGTGTGTTACAGCCATCAGCAAACTAGCTGTGGTCTGGCCAGAACTGGCCAGCTCCAGCCAGACTTCCAGAGGCTCCAGAAAGGTACCCCTCTGGCCAGTTCTGGCCAGTAAGCTTCCAGACTTCCAGACTTCCAGCTGGATAGTCTGGAGTTGCTGGAGTTCTGGATGTACTGGAGTACTTTCCCTACTTTTCAACCTTTATGGTGTGACATAATTACCATATATAGATGCACAAATATACACAAACACAATATAAATAGAAATCAAATATATTATTTATATATAGTTATATAAGCATGGCTGACAAACTTAAACTTAAGATAAAGGTCAGATTATATAAGCATAAGCATTATCAAACTTAAACCTAAAATAGAAATAGCATTACATAAGCATGGAAGTGACTCACCATTAGTCATCTATATTATGTAATCATGAAAGCAAAAATATAGACACTAGAACTAATCACTCACCAAAGGATATGATAAATGATTGAAAATGATGGTGGTTGAAGGAAGAGAAGATGTGGGAAAAATTGAAGGGAGGATGGTTTACATAAGAAAATTCAAACTCAGCCAAAGTGTCAAATTTGGCTAAGTCATTTTGACTATACTTTTACTACACTTGTTTTCGCTTTTATGCTACACTTTTTGTACACTTTATGCTGCATTTTTATACACTTTTGATATACTTTGTGCACTGTTTTGACTACACTTTTTGTACACTTTTATACTATATTTTTTGCACACTTTTGGTGCACTTTGTGCACTTTTTTGACTACCTTTTTTGTACACCTTGTGTGCTTTTTTTATTATACTCTTTGTACACTTTTATACTACACTTTGTGCACTTTTATACTACACTTTTATACATTTTTTGGTACACTCTAGTACATATTTGCTTTTTGATCACTTTAACTGTACTGTTATGCAATACTTTTAACATACTTCATCAGTACATTTTCTTACTATACTATATTTTTGATATAGATTTTTATTATATTTGACTATTTTCTTTTTTTTCTTCAATTTTATCTCCTTCTTTTTTCTATCTTCATAACTTTTTTTATCTATATATTTCTATCCCACTCTCCTTTCTTTTCTTTTCCACCACACTCATTCTATTCCATTACTCCCTCTTCTTCTCCTTTTTTTTCCATTATCCTCTTTGTTCATTACTCTTTTCCATCATTTCCTCCTTCTTCCCCAGCTCTTACACAGCTGCTTACTTCAAGTGTGAGGCTACATCCTAGAGAGCAGCAAAAACATCTGAGTGGCTATGCAAGATTCAGACACTGCCCAACCTTAAGCAACCTTACACTCTCAGTAGCGGCTGCCTGAAAACATTTGTAAACATTGTCAGCCACAGTAGTTGAACTGTTGGACTTCAGAAAAGAAAGACATAAAATAAAGTTGTGTCATATTTTTTGTATCAAGGGCTAAGAATATGGTAGTTCGTATCACACCAGTGTCGCACTTTCCCTATGGAGGCACAAACTGGTGCTACAGTCACCAGCAGGTCCCAGTTGTGTTTTATTTCCTCATCAGTTGAAACCCCCACACTCTCCAATCCACGAGCAAACTCATGAAGTCTTTGGCATATGACCATGCCTTTGGCAAGTCAAGGTCGCAGCAGCAATACTGAGTGGCAACAAAGATGTCATTTGTATGGCAGGTATAGGCATGGGGAAGACACTTACCTTTTGGATGCCCCTATTGTTCTGCCCAGGTGGTATCCAGGTCATGGTAACCCCACTGGACTTGCTTGGGCAGCAGAATATAGCATCACTCATGCAAGCTGGCACTCGTGCCATTGCAATCAACTCAGAAACCGCTACACCAGCAAATTACCAGGTCAGTCATGTGTCGTATCATGGCAGCTATTTCCGAATCTTACTTTTCATGGAATCAGAGGTGATTAAGGCATTAGAATATTGCATGATTGTTGTCAGCCCTGAGCAGCTCATGAAACCAGAAGGTGAATTTGAAAAGCTCTTGAAGTGCAAACTATTTACCTTCTGAATCATCAGCATTATTGTTGACGAGGCACATTGTCTTACCAAGTGGGGAAGCTTCAGACCAGAGTACCATGAACTTGGGCAACTTCACTATATACTTTCCTCCCACATACCATTGTTGATTACATCCGCCATGCTGACAAAGGCTATCTTCACCAATATTATCCGCTTGTTGCACATTCATAGCGACCGCAAACTTGTTATTTGTTGCTCATTCAACTGACCTAATATCAAGATCGGGGTCAAAAAAATCAAGTATGCACTAAGTAGCTTCACTGACCTTATGTTTTTAATCCCTGTGGGATTCTGAGTTGGCAACCCTCCTCTACCAAAGTTCTTGATCTTCTTCGACGACATTGCCGATTCAATTAATGCTGCCACTGTACTCTGTTGTCAACTGCTTTCAGAGCTCAAGCATAGAATCAAATGGTTCAATGCAGACATGTTGTTATCCTTTAAAGAAGCTGAGCTTGAGAACCTTGTAAGTGAATATACTTGGGGAATTTGCTTGACAACATTGTTTGGAATAGTGAATATTATACTCAACTTGTAAATTGGCTGAGTGCACTTACCAATATTATAGGGTATGGATGTTTCCGATATTGAGTTGGTGGTGCAATGGCGAGCTACATGCACACTACCATCTCTTTGGCAATGGTTCGACCATGCAGCATGAAACAAGAAACTTGATGGTACTGCACTACTTTTTGCTGAGAAGGAACACTTTGATGACGAGCAGGCAGCTAAGGAAGCTAGGAAGGCACAAAGGGAAGCAACAAGAAAACGAATAGCGAAAGACATCAACTTATTGCACCCACGTTCCACAAAGCGTGCTGCATTGTCTCCAGTCAGTCATAACCCAGTACAATCCAGCTCAACCACAACTGCCAGTAGCTTGTTTCCTGTTCCGATTAGCAGAGGGAATATGCGATCTGAAGCAGACCTGTCAGTCGAAGAAGCTATAGGCAACAGCAATGATGAAATACTTGCTAGTACAGGCTGTATGGTGGGCAAAAATACCCCAGCAATACAACATTGACCACATGTTACAGAAGCTGAAGCATTGTTGCTAGAAGTGGCATCAGAGAGAAAGCAAAACATGGATGAGGAAAGCAGAGGAAAGTGGAGGAAAAGGGTTTTGGATCCTGGAATCAATTTCTTGATCAATGCGGACAGTCAAGGGTTGGGTTGTTGAAGGCAAGTGTTCAATGTTCACTTTGATAATGTTGCCACTAGTGGGAAAATTCTTTGTGTGTACCCAATTACACCTCATCCAGAAATTGTTTCCATAGAGTCGTATCACCTTGAATGTGACCCAAACAACCAAGGGGGTTGCAATCATTGCCACATCATGGAATCAACCATTTGCTGTGAGGTTCATCATTCTACAGAGTTCTCCTCATACAATATTGATTCTAGCAATACTCTGCACAATCAAAAGCGCTCCTGAATACTGAAAGGAACAAAAAACAACTATGATCTAGCACTACAAGATGCACTGGATGACTGGTGGAAGGAAAAAAACAGCCGTAGTGTATGGGTGGGCCTGCTTGAATAACCATGGGCCCTTTCTAGTCATGCCAACCTTTCTGGTCGACTGGATTGTGGACTGTGTGCATCACTACAAACTTCAGACAATATAGGATCTCAAGCGAGAGACTGGATGGACTGACGCAGAAAGATTTGGAGATGAGGTTATTGCACTCATTAAACAGCATGCTGCACCATGCCTACCACCCTTTATTTCCACCCCCCTGCGACATACACACTCCCTTAGTGCAGCTGTCAGTATTACCGACACTCCCAACATTCCCATGCTGTCTACTTCATCAGATTCCCTTCTCTCTCAGCCCAATATCAACTCCAAGCCCAATGCTGCCAAGCGCTATATTAAGTGCAGTGCTTGTGGTGAGCAAGGTCATAACAGTAGGTGCTCAATTTCTCGAACGTGACGCGAACGAGGTTCTTGGTGAACATATCTGCCGGGTTGTCAGTCCCAGGGATATACAATAGCTCAACATCCTTTGTATTCATTACCGCGTCTCGCACGAAATGATACCTGATCTGGATGTGCTTTGACCGTTTTTCTGTAACGGGGTTTTGTGCGATAAATAGCGACCCCTGATTGTCGCCACAGATGGGAATTGGACCAAGGTTGAAACCAAGTTCCTTTATCATCTGGCAAATCCAGACGGCTTGGTGAGTGCAGTCACTCAAAGCCATATATTCCGCCTCAGTGGACGACAGGGCAGTGATTTTTTGTAAGTGTGAATTCCACAAAAACACACAATTCGAAAATTTCATGTAGTACCTGGTTTGGAAATGGCGAGTGAGATGATCTTGACCCCAATCGGAGTCAGTGCAGGCGTAAAGTCCCTTATCCAGGGAGCCATCATACACGAGCGCGTAACTTCGTGTGCCAACAAGGTACCGGCAAATATGCAGGGCCTTATTGAGATGGGCTTGTGACGGATTCACAGATGCACGGGCGAGGGTGTTAACCGCGTGCGCGATATTGGGTCGAGTGCCAATCATTAGGTAAAGTAACGAGCCAATAATCTGCTGGAAGCGCATCCGCAATGCAGGGTTGATAGGGGCATCGTTCTTCTCCAGGTAGTAACCGGAAGGGAGCGGTGTATAGGCAGGCCTAGCGTTTTCCATGCCACAGCGTTCAAGAACTTTAGCGAGGTATTCTTGTTGGTCCAGGAATATTTTCCAGCCATCTCACTTGATTGCCATTCGGAGGAATTCATGTGGTTCTCCGAGATCATGACATTCCCACTTCTTCATGAATGCGGCCTTGAGCTTATCTACTAAAGCTCGGTCAGGTCCGCAGAAGAGGGCATCGTCAACGTAGATGATGGCGAGCACAAATGTTTTGCCAACTCGATAGACAAATAGTCTAGCGTCGGAGTGCAAGCGGGTGAAGCCTAGCTCCTTCATAGACTTGTCCAGTGTTTTCCACCAGACGAGTCCAGCTTGTTTCAAGCCGTAGATTGCACGCAGGAGTCGTAGGACCTTGCCTTTGAGATGAGGGGACAGGAAACCCTCAGGAAACTCCATGTAGAGTTCCTCTTCCAGTTCACCATAGAGATAGGCGGATCATACGTCTAGTCCGGTGATATACCATGACTCAAGTGCGGAGAGCACGAGCATGCATCGGACGGTTTTGAATCGTACTACCGGGGAAAAAATCTGATCGAAATCGATGCCCTCCACTTGGGAGAAACCTTTGGTGACCAATCTGGCACGTTTACGGCCATCAGGTTTGACATCGAAGACCCATCGGTTTTTAATCACCTTGCGGTGAGCGGGGCGATCAACGATTTGGTAGACCTTTCGGTCTTTGAGCATTTGGAGCTCGGTCTCACAAGCCTTACGCCAGAGGGATTGTTCATCTGCTGGCAGCTTAAGGATATCGTGGTATGACCATTCACGATAATTTACTGAAGCGTGGTGGTAATCGTCCATGGGGACGGCGTGTTCAAGTAAAAATTGGGCCAGCTCATCTCTCCTTGCCCGAACTAAGCATTCAACGAGTTCCTCAGAGTCGGCGTCATCGGGTTCCACAGAGGGTTCACCCGGAGCATCGACAGAGGGGTGGATGTGGATGAGGTGGAGTCGCCTCGGACAGTGCCAGCATTCAAGAGCTGGGTGGCAAAATCAGTATACGATGGGAGCTTTGATAAAAAGATCATGGCCTTGATCTTGTCAGAAACAGGATACTCGAGTTGCTCGAGCAGCGCGAAGTATGCATTGGCCTTCGAAAAGGTCTGCGCGGGGTGGTTGTTTTCCGGAAAAGTCAAGCCCATGAGGGCCTTGAACTCCGCATAAGCGGAGGCGAGAGAGGGGGTGTCGTATGCGTCTTTCAATGCGTCCCAGAGGGCATTGGCGGTCTGATAATCTGCAAATGTCAATGTAATGTTCTGGTCGATCTTGAGGTGTATAGCCCCAAGAGCTTTGTCGTCATTTTCGTCCCATTCGAGCTGTTTCGCATTGAGAGACTCTAGCTCGGCGGGCGTGATGGTGGTCCACACGCGCTCACCATCAGCGTTGACGGTGGTCGGGTGCTCTGGGCGAGGACGACGGAGCTTCTGAAAGACTCCTATGAAGCGCAGGTAGGCATCCATCTGTTAGGCCCAACGTTTGTAGTTGGGGCCGGTGAGGACGGGGAGTTCCTTGAGAGAGGAGGCCATTGGTATGATTTCTGGATAGAACATATTAGCTCAATTCGAGAAAGAATGAGGGGAGCGGGGTAGCCGCGTCGCCAAACGACGTTCCAGAGCCAGGAAAATCAGAGGGACATAGTCTCCTCCTATCCCATCATCTGGGTGACCATGCCAGAGAGCGTTTCCGCATCATCTGGTGCTCGCCTTGTTCAGGACGGAGTGGTCGTTGACCTCAAAAGAGAGCATTTCCACATCGTCCTCATCACTGATCGCGTTCCAGGCAGGCTGCATTGCATGTCTTGTTCAGACGGCAAGCAGGGCTCATAACCTGTTGCAATGGCATGCAACCTTTGCAGGGAGCTGGGAAGAGCAATGCAGATAGATCTTACATACCTGAGAGAGATGGTGACGGTTGAGAGTCAAGAGTGATTGTAAGTCAGCTAATGTTATTCGTACTCAGCTCCTGCTTATATAGTGTACAGGTAGCTGCCTTACTAAGCTTATTACTAAGCGTATGATATGGTAAGGTAAAGTACGATACGTTTTCAACACATCTTGCCCCTGTCACGATGCAGTTATCTTAGAGCAGCTCCACCATGATATCCTTTAACCCTGCATGCATCTCATTACTCACTCCCTTGTTGGAATTATCTGATTCATTGTTCAATATAACTTCGCCCTGCTTAGCTGTCTCCATCATTTCCTGTCCTTTTTCCTTTAGATCCCTAACTTCATGTTAGCTCTTTCTACCCAATATTACAGTGTGCAGTGAATTTAATGCAAGTCAGGCTTTGTCATCAAGTGACCAAGCTTGAAATTCTTCTCTATGAGATGTTGCACATTTCAATAGATTTGCATAAGTGATGACTCGAGAATGATGTGGTCTACAGTCTGGTTTGATCTCTTTCCACCATTTTTGACCTGATTGCTTTTGGTTCATTTTGCAGTGCACAGGATCGAAGCGCTGACTTTTGTAAAGAGGTTGTTCAATTCCACGCACCAATCCACAGCTTGCTATTTTATTGGCTGCCAAGTAGGGTTGACAAGAATGTGATAATGGATAGCATGCCTATAATGAGCACATGGGTAAGTTACTAATCAATTATTTCAGGCCATCATGGAAATACCAATCGAAGACCAGCTGGGTAAACGAAGTGTAGATTCACTAGGAAATTGGTCATGTGGGTGGCATACTTATGTATGCTTGCCGACAGCCTTCAATATAGGTATCCAGGTGATTATACAGGTCTCAACCTGCCAATATCTCCGCAGTTCATCACATAAGAAAGTTCTTTGTTTTTGAATTGTATATCTCGACCGTTTACTGGTTTTCTCTGTGCATGATGGAGCTGATGCGATATCCATTGAACATAGGCACATGTGATTTCATTAGCCATTCATTCAAGGTCTTCAAATAGTGGCTTCAAGGACGTGAAATCAGCCAAAGAGGTATTATTAGGTTTGTTCTTCATTACATATGCCCTCCAATAATCCAAACATCGACAGATTCCAGCATGACCAATCAACTGGTGCATCCAACAGAAATTTGGCTTTGTAGCATAGATGCCAGTTTCCTTGAGACGGAGTTGTGCAACGTTTCACATAAGGCTTGTTGCATCTTCATGTGTGGCTGACGTTTGTAGAAAACAGTGCCATATTGCATCTGCATAGGCCATCTTCAGATGGAACAGGCCAGGTATAAACACAACATGTTGCATGTGATCCCACAGTGTTCACTCGATTGAACGCCGTAACTGGGCAGCTTGGAGCCGTTCACCAGTCCTGAGGTCACTGTGTACCAAAACAGCATATTGGAAGATATCAGGTGTGTTGTTTTCCAGTCCTGATTGTCCAGAGGGCTCAGTAATTCCACCTTGTTCTAGCAGCTTGTTGATGGCTCAGAGTTTCCCACTAACAGTTGAGTTATTAATGTCCATAGCCCGTGCTGCAAAGATTGATGTCTTCATGAGTGGGATTTGCTCAATTAGCTTAGGTTCATGGATCAGAGACCTAAACTGGTGAAAATATTCTTGGCTGTATGTGCACAGATCATGTAAAAACCCCATGAGTTGAATTTGTCCTGTCACGAAAGGCCTGAGCTGTCTTGCACCGGATCTGGGTGCAAGTTAACGAGATCGCACCAAGTACACTTTAGGGGTAGGTGGTGCTCAATGGCCTGAGGATTGAGTAATGATTTTTTCCAAAGCTGGTCTGAAACCCTCAGATCATTGACTGTGACTCCATGGACGATCAGGAATAGCAGGCCCAATGTGAGATGTTTGGGTGACTCAGTTGATTTTTTGACTGATGCAACTTCAGATTTTAGGTCGACATCAAAGTTGTCATAGGCATATGATGCCAGGAAGGATTGTCCAAGATCACACAATGTATTTTGGGACTCAGCCGACAAGGAGCATATCGCAAGATTGATCGTGTCAGCAGAGACAGAGATCCCAATCCGTGCTAACATATCAATGGCTTTGTATGGCATGTGGGTTGATTGCAGAAAGAAACCAAGCAGACTCTGCAGAGCATTTGCTTTCTGATTCATTCCATGCACAATTATCCCATTGATGGCTGTTTTTTTCTATTTCTATTAGTACTAGGCCGTGGATGGTCAAACATGCGAACTGCACGAACCATCATCATACTTGTCAAACGTCTCCTCTTGCATTGATCCTTCATCGACGACAACCCTATATTCCTCTCCTCAGTGATCCTGCTGATGATCTCTTCAAGATCTATCTCATAAACTTCATCCCAGTATTCATCAGTGTCATACAATGCAGGTACATTGCCCATTGTAACACCTGTCAGCTCATTTCCTTGTGATCCTTCTCTTGACAAGTAGTTTTTTGCTCTTTCACCATCAAGAAACAGCCCGAGTAATCTCCATCACTGTGGTGCATTCGTTTCTATGTTTACCACCATATCCTTAAGGTTGAAATATTCCACCTGTTTAGTTGTTGCTTTTAAGACACCAAAATGCCATCCATTCATTTCCAAGGCAAGGCTCTGTAGCTCTTGACAGTACATCTCCTCGACAATGTTGATGCTAAGCTTCACAAGCTTATCACATGTATCCAGCTGGTGTAGGAAGGCCCGCAGGACATTTGAGCAGTGCATGATGAGATCGTGTCAATGATGGTGATCATGGTAATGTTGGCCAGCCACCAATGCTATGATAAATTCTGATGCTGATATTTCACAGTGATTCAATGTGTCAAACAAGATATTGAGAGTTGGGGGTGGCATACTAGTAGTGACTGTAGTACTCATGTTACAATGCCATGACCAGTGGTCAACGGTCTGTGTCTCCATAAGGAAAGTGTGATGCTGGTGTGACATGAACTACCATATTCTTAGCCCCTGATACAAAAAATATGACACAACTTTATTTTGTGTCTTTCTTTTCTGAAGTTCAACAGTTCAACTACTGTGGCTGACAATGTTTACAAATGTTTTCAGGCAGCCACTACTGAGAATGTGAGGTTGCTTAAGATTGGGTAGTGTTTGAATCTTGCATAGCCACTCAGATGTTTCTGCTACTCCCTAGGATGTAGCCTTACACTCGAAGTAAGCAGCTGTGTAGGAGCCTGCCTTCTTCCTTTCTTTGTCCTATTACCCTTCCTCCTCTTCACCTTTTTCC
The DNA here is from genome assembly GCA_038088635.1 of Veloboletus limbatus. NCBI lineage: Eukaryota > Fungi > Basidiomycota > Agaricomycetes > Boletales > Boletaceae > Veloboletus > Veloboletus limbatus. The sequence goes on from JBBPJJ010000094.1 coordinate 24,816, forward strand.
CATCACTTTCTTCTTTTTTCCTTCTTTTTCCTATCATCCTCTCCTTTTTCCCTCTTTTTTTCCATTGCCCTCTCTTTCTTCCCCTGTTTTTTCTATCATTCCCTCCTCTCCCTTTTCCTATCACCTCCTCTTTCTTTCTTTACATTTTTTCAATACCCCCTCCTCCTCCTCCCTCCTTTTTTTCCATCACTCTCTCTTCCTCCCTCTTTTTCTCATCACCCTCCCTTTTTTTCCCTTCACCTCCTCCTCCTTCCCCTTTTTTTCCCATCACCACCACCACCTCCCCTCCTTTTTCCCATCACTTCCCTGTTGTATGTGCCAAGGCAGCTTCAGTGCAGCACACAAAACCATGGGCAGGCGAAAGCGCAGCCATGAAGCACAGATGGCCAATCTTACAGTATCCATGCCTACAAATGTGGTTTGAATGTTTGTCAAGCTGCTTGGGCAGTGAAGCAGTATCATCAGCAAAACAACTTCCCCCTGCCCAGATCTGTGCAGGTCTGTGCTGGTCTGGACAGATCTGGACAGAGGAGGTTGTTTTGCTGATGAACTGCTCCTTCATCAGGAAATCAGTGAGAGACAGATAAACCATTATATAGCTGAGAAGGGGTTAGATCATGTCTGACAAGGAATTATAATCCGAGATATACCTTTATCTAACCTATCTGGACTTTATAATGGTATATCTTTCCCTCATCAATTTCCTGATGCTTTCCAACAAGTTGGCTATCTGCTTTCCAGCTCCGCTGTACTTCGGCATCAAATGGCATCTGGCCGTGTCACAACCAGTCACGTCATGTGATGTGGGATGGTTGCGCATGACGCCAACCTTACGACTTGCTGACATCTTGCTTGATTGCCACCACGTGTGTGGTTTGCTACATGAATTTGAAATCCGCAAATGCGGGCAAGAAATTTCTAAAAAAAGGAGGTCAATCACATCTGAGAGACCCTTTTTCGCCAAACTGAGTCAGACGCGAGGCTCACTGAGAGACCTACCAAAAAGAGCCCCTGAAATATACACGTTTGGCTATGGTTCCATCCCGTAGGCTTCTCCGTTCAATCTGTCACCATCCTTGCCGGTGGCGTTCTCTTCGCAAGAGGCTCGGGAATGACGAGGCGAGACGCTTTGGCGCGGGATGTACTAGTCGTTCATTGATACGCCACCGGTCTGTGACAACGTATGAGAGCGTAGAGTGGTATGCGCTGTGCGGGATGTGGAGCGCAAAAATTCCCATAAGTCAAGAACCAAAGATTGAAGCAAGGCCCGTTGCAGAGGTGATGTAGACTCGATGTCGGGGCTTCGACTGGCTACGACATCAAGTAAAGATGTCGTCTGTCAGATAGTGTCAAATACAAAAACATGCCCATTTCCCCCGCCGTGCTGGTAATATTGCGCATGCTGTACTGAAGTATTCGGCATGTCATCAATTAAAGGCATGTGCTAGATGAACAAGAACATGATGTGGGGCATGTCACGGGCAGGGTTGCTGAGGAGATATGTAGTCAAGGGGTTGGTCAACAGCGCGACGCGCTGAACAACAAACTAAACCCTGTCGGGTGTGGATGGTGAGCTGCTGCCCGAATGATAGGAGTGGACGACGACGCGGGCAGCGAAAGCAATTTACCCAAAAATCAAGAGGAGGAAAAGGCACGAGGCAAAAAATCCAACTAGGGAACTGCACGGGTGAAACCACGGGAACAAGAGTGCCAACCGTACCCATACCCATACCCGTGCTCACCCATGCTTGTGAGCCCACGGGGGTCCTTAAGTTCACGGGTACCGCTGACGGGTATGCACATGGGTATATAGTACGTGGGTGCACGAACGGCCGTGTGGGGGGACGTGTGGGAAAGCGGTGTCGACGAGACGGCGATTGCCAATGTGGGTCGTGCTACGTGAGTGGGTGGGACAGCAGGTGGGGCACGCCTGGCGCAGAGTGTGGACACATGAACAACGGACTGTGCGATCGCGCTCGCACGCGAGTGGGGGGGCTGCGAGGTGAACAAGACAAGCAGGGCCTGGGTGGCGAGAGGGCGAGAATGTGGGTGTGTGGGTTGCAAAAGGCGAGCACTCGCGTTGACTGCTGGTTGCGAGTGCTATCTGCGTATGTGAACATACTCGCTCGCTCACATGGCGTGGGACGCGGCAGTGTTGTGTTTCAGGTCTGCGGAGCGGCGAGCCACGGTAAAAAGCGGTGGAAGTAGGGCATCCTCGCAGCTGGGCCCTCAAATTGTAGAGCTGGGAGGTGAACTCCAGGGCACCAATCGACGGCGAGTACACGGACACCCGATCGGGTTGAAGAATACAACCGCGGGGCAAGCCATGTCACCGGTTGAATATGCGTAGGGAGTTCAGCCAAAGTCCTATGTCGGTGTGGGCTCTCTCCGATAATAGGGGCCAGTCGGCAAGATGTCCAGGTGGGCACGTGACCCCACCGAAGAGGCGGCTTGTCAAGCCCAGTAGCGGCAGCGGTATCACCTCGCGTTCCTACGCAGTAATCCAAGATGCACCACCGAATTGAATATGCGTCAGTGGGGATAAATACGATGAAGGGTCCAACAGTGGAGATAAATCACCGCATCGTCCTGTATGGGGAGACTTGGTGAAACGAAAGGCGAGGACGAGCGAGAGCGGCACCAGCAGGAGTGCGGAAAGATGTGGCACAAGGAGAAGCGCCGCTCGCTCAGTACGCTCTTAGACAATAACAGTTCTGTGACTACTACCTCGTTCTTCCGGCGAGTCGCTGCACCACGGACTGACACACCTTTTTACGCAGATATCTTGACTACCGAGGCAGATCATTCACTAGTACAGTTTATTGCGGTCAGGTCTCTGTAGACTGCACAACTCTTTAACCGGATCGTAGTCCTTGAGGCTTGGCTGGCGCGCTGCGTGGTGCGTCCAACGGATCCGATCATACACGATGGCCACCTATTCGACGATCCTCTTCTCATATACTTTGCAGTTCGGTACCGTGGCCCGAACCTACCCGTATGGAACCTGGTATCGCACACCTATGTTGCATAGATTCGCTGGCACTCGGACGCGTGTCACAGCCGCTCAGAGCCATGTTCTTCCCACTCGAAACGATCCATATAAATACCCACACACCCTAGACCATTTCGACGATCTTTCCTCACTCGGATCATCATGTCCGATGCACAGGCTACCACCCGATTCTACAGGTCGCGTTGCTAGGATTCGTCTGCTTCATGTGTCCCGGCATGTTCAATGCACTCACCGGTCTCGGCGGTGGTGGACAGGTAAACACAACCGACCAAGCAAATGCAAATGCCGCACTCTACGCTACCTTTGCCTTCTTTGGTTTCTTTTCGGGGTGAGTCGGAGGATCCACACCTGACATTTGCTACGCAGACGGTAATTAACGATTCGAAAAGCACGGTCAACGATCTCCTTTGGCCACGACTGACGCTCGGGTTGGGGACATAGGGATACTCTTTGAAAGTTGCCTCCTTCCTGTGATTTTCGCATTTTCTTAAGATTTAACTGTTCGTTCACCAGCTTGCCGTTAGAATTATAAATATTCACCCCGGCGCAGGCATCTTCGCCATCACTGCGGGCACTATCCTTGGTTTTTAGTGGCATTGCTATGGACTGCACAAGGTACCTTGATGATGGCCTATCCAACTGAGGCTCAGATAGCAGTCTTCATTGGCATATTCTGGGCAATCCTCAATCTGGGTGGTGTGGTTGGTTCTACAGTCGCATTCGGGCAATCAACAGTGAGTTGAATTGTCTAGATATGTATGCTAACTCGTGCTTTTCCGCAGACTGGGTCAGGTATGATGCAATCTACCATCTGAGCTCCGTAACTGATGAGACTTTGCCGATGTTAGTGAAGCACGGATCCTGCGTAAGTCTATCGATATCTGCTGAAAGTACAAGTCGACGGGCTACTTTTTAGACTGGGCTCTTAATTCTTACGCTTATTGGGGTCGTCCTTCCGTTTTTCATGACCAATCCATACAAGATGATTCGTACCGATGCCACAAAAGTGGCCCGAATCCGCCATCCTTCTTGGAAAACTGAATTTATCAGCCTCTTCATCGCCTTCAGGGACGATCCGTGGATCCTACTCCTCCTCCCCATGTTCTTTACCTCCAACTATGTCTATACCTGGCGTCAGTGTTGTGTTCCTTGGCTTGGTAATGATCTTTTGAAGCTAATTCATAATTTTGGGGGGATGATATAGAATTCAACGATTACAATGGAACCATCTTCACCATTCGTGCTCGGGGATTGAACAATTTTGTGTACTGGATGCCTCAAATCATCGGTTCCCTCTATGTCATCCTCAACCAGAAACGCGTACCGACGGAGGGTGCGAGCCTTTATTGGTTGGGTCCTCGTCTTTATTATGGTCTTTGTAGTACACGTCTGGGCATATCTTTACCAAAGGTAAGCAGACCCTTGATCACACGTACTACCCACGTAGTCTCAGGGGAAGCCACTTGTATCATCTTCCCGCCCAGAACGTACACGCGCCAGACCGTATCACCAGCGACAGCTATTGATATCTACAGCAAAGACTTTCCAGCACACGTCTGGGCTCATGATCTTTTACGGGTTTCTCGACTCCATGTGGCAAGCGTATGCGTATTGGCTCATGGGTGCCATGTCCAACGATCTAGCCACGCTCGCCGTGTTCACCGGCTTTTGTAAGTTCACTCTTTCAGGCATGACCGACTGACGTTGAGCTAGCGTGGGCCTTCCCCATCACCCCATACAGACACGTCCCTTCCAATCGTGTGGTTCGGCAGGCACATGGCGTGCCGATGCTCTCGGGATACCGCACGACCTGAGCCCCTTTTCAAGCCTCGTGCATTCAAACGCGCTCGACACTTTTTCTTTTTTTCTTTTCTTGTATCGTGACAGGTAGATGCATATCTCCCTCTCGACGTGGGGGGTGACCACGGTGTGCGCCTTCCCGATGGTCTACTTTCGCGTACGGGATCATACACGTATAACAAAGGGCGAGGATCACGAAGTGTAAGTCGGTTCCTCACCATTCCTGGTATTTCGTTGTTTCACTGTCGTAAATTTCCTCTCTACGTCGTCCTCTTGCACATCACCAGTAGAAGGCGGGAAGACTGTGATGGAAATGAGTAACTCGAACTTTGGGTTTTGGCTGGTGTATGTCATGGAACATTGTGCTATATGGTGGCCACACGAATTTAAGCAAATGTTATAAAGTTACATAACAAGGGAAAGAAAAGGCGAGTCTTGGCTGGCCTATAAATATGGGCGAAAGAAAGAATACGAGCGATCCCCATGAAACTCCTTCGTTGCCACAACTGAGAAAGTCAGAGTGAAAGAAAAAACCATCCGAACAGACACCCCAGAGAAGAACACGCTGACCTACCGAAGAGAGCCAAGCACATGTACGTCCCTCGCGCGTCCATCGTCCTACCAACCATTCAGACCTTTCAGACACTACACCCTAATTTTGGTGCTCGAAAATCCCTCGCCTTCCGCACCATCCCCTTCACCCTCACCTTCCTCACCCTCGCCTTCCCCAGCCTCTTCGATCCCAAGCGCCCTTCCTTCACCCAGGCGCTCGTCCTCCCGTTGCATCTCGTCGCGCAGGACCGCCACATCGTGATCCACCTTGGCAGCCACTCGATCAATACCCGCTTCCGCGAGCGACACGTGTACGCGGTGTTTGGCGAGATGTGCAGACCGTTTGGGGGGTCGTTTGAGACGTCGACGAGCAACCATGACAGGGACGGAGCATCGCTGCACAGGTGGGTGAATACGAAATTCCAATCGTCACCAAGACGTTCGCAACGGATGAGAAACCAAGGTCAGGCGTTGAACGAGAGAAAGAGAAAACAGAAATAAAAAAATAAAAAAGCCGTCAATGATGAGTATTTTCTGGAAGAAAACGTATAATCACACCTGGATGAGATAGTGCGATGTCGACCCAAGGAGAATACTACGGGGATGATGTTACAGGACAATGAGTGGGTGAAACAGCTTGAGACGTACCCCTTGAGTTGGCTGAGTCCGCGCGAGCCCACGATCAACATGGACGGCTTGTTGTGATCGACAATGTCGAGAAGCATATGGCGGGAGTTCTTTGCGTGCCAAGCTTGGCACGAGACGGAGACATGTAATCTAGTTCGCTGGAGGAGTGATGTCGCTTGACGAACGAGGATGTAAGCGAGTCCTTGACGCTAGAGGGTGGGTAAGAAACACAATCAAAAGCTAAGAGGAATACAATCACACCTCTTGTTGGCTACGCAGCTTCGTAGCCCGGTCTGCAGGATTCGGAGTGAGTGGGTCAACTAGTGGAAATCATCAGCCCAGATCTACAACACCTTCCTCCATGCGATGAGACTCACCTCTGTCCTCGTTTTCCACCACAGTGACGATAAGCCTGCAGGCTGTTGAGGTACGTAATCAAATGCGGATGACTTTGAGATGCGCACAATTCATCACCATCACGAAGCACCGTTCCGATGCCCCACTCAATGGCATATCTGCTTTCGTCACTGAGATCACTTGCAACGACGTAACTCCTCTTTCTTCTCCCGGAGGACTCGGGTTGGCCTTGCGTGACCGTGATGGTACAACGGTCACGCTGAAACAACGGTCGCGAGGTGGAGAACGGGAGAACCTCGTGAAACTTCGACTTTCTTCTCTTCGGAGCACCACGCTTCCCTCGGACAGAACCGAAACTGGATCTGTTCAGGGTAGAGGGGAAGTACGGTTCAGGGGGCACGACAACGTTCACCCCTTCACCCAGAGGATCGGGATCCATCGCAGCGTCACCATCACCATCACCATCAGCCTCGCCGATACCACCCATGACGGCGATCTGAGCATTCTGCTCTGTGTTGCGCTCCGTGACAAAATCAAGCTTGCCACCATCATCGCTCCAGTCGTCCTCGTCGTCTTCCGTTTCTTCACCTGCATTCTCGGAACCGGAATCCCCGTCATCTGAAAATGCATTTTGGGGACGGACTGCAAGTGAACGACGAGAAGTAATCGATTCGCTGTCGGACTCCTCGAGCGGGAGGGGCGCCGGCGACTGTTCACGGTCACGGTCACGAGAACGAAAGCCACGTAGATTGAACGGTGAGTGGGAACGTGCGCGTGAAGATTCCTTTGAAACAAGAGAAGTAGTGTCCCTGTCTCTATCCTTGTCTTTGTCCTTTGATGCAGCAGGGAATCCAAAAGAAGAAGAACGCGGTTTGCTCCTTGACGAACTGCGCCCGCGGAGTTCCTTGTCCTTGTCCTTCTCGTCGTTGGTGGTGTTCGTGCGAGAAAGGGAAAGGGAGGTGAGACCACCGATCATGGAATTGAGTGCCATCTTTCCAAAGGAACCGGAGATGCGAGGGCTCGTCTCCGGTCGTGCTGGGACAGTCGGTTGCACAGGCCCATTGTTGGATGTGGAGGATGGTTGATAAACCTGCTGGACACCATAAGATATCGAAGCACGTTGTGAGGATTGAAATGGAAGGAACTGAGAGAGAGAGGATGTGGAGAGCCGTCTGGTTGTACTGTGTCTCGAAGAGACACGAGAGCCATGCTCCGCGCAGGAGTGCGAATCATACGAGTGCTCGTCGGAATGGTGGTTTTGGGGAAGTAGCAGAGGATCTCCGCTTGACACCCTGTGATGACCAGGCCACAACCAACTGGCTCGACGGGGACGTGTGAGGGATGGGACGGTATTAGGAGACTCGACCATGATGAAAGAAAGGGTGGCAAGAAGAAAGCGGTTCTTAAACAAGAGGCGGCGCTTACCTGAGGGATAAGAGATTTGCGGGGCGTGGCTGCGTCAGTCAAACATGTCTAGAAAAGGCGAGAGGAAATCCGCGAATAACGGGGCAATTGGACAAAGAAACAAGGGATCGTCCTTGACACATTCAGCGTATGACTCACGTTTACATCCTTGATGCCGCCCATCGTATGGTACCTGGATGAGTGAGATGTGTGTCGCCATCGCTACTTTTTTCGAGCAGAGCGAGACGTACTACAAGGCTCAGACTGAAGTCGTCGTCCGCAGTGTGTACTGGTAGTGTTTAATCAACTATGGTTGGACTCCGCGTTAGGAAGGCATTTCCCATTGAACGCTTGCCGCGCACGCCAGGGCTCGCCACATAGAAATACTGCACGCAAGTTGGCATGGACATTGCTCTACAGCGCCCGTCGTTCACATGTAATTACTATGTACTGTATCTGCCAAGCAAGGCGTTGTCAAACAGTGCGTGCCATTCACACCCCGTTTCACATGCCATTCGGTGCTCTGCCAGTGGACAGGAGTTGCATAACTATGAAACGTGCAAGTATAAAGGCCTCTGCAGCATTCTCTTCCTGTTCGAATGGCGCGTGTAGTGTAGGGGGACGGATTGGACAAAAGTAAAAATAAAGATTTTCGTCAACTCGTTTTTGAATTCCGTCAAAAGTTTTTGAAATAAAGAAGTATTTGATAAATTAATGAAATTTTCCGTCAACACTGCTCAGAATTTATGAGGAGACCTTTTCTTCGCATGACACGCTCTGCATATTCTGCTCGGAACAGGTTTGGGTTGTCATGGTGTTGCATACATATATGGTCATGTTTTCTCACAACTAGCCAACTGTTGTCGTCGTACTTTTCAGAAAAATCACCATCTTTGGCATTCACTTCGGGATGAGTGGCTGAAGGGGAAAGAGAGAGAGGTTATATAGGATGACGGTATGTAGTATGTACAATACAATGAGGTAGCGAGAGCCTGAGGAAAAAGAAAGATTTATGCTAGCTGGAGGAGTGTGGGTGGCAGCGCGGAGCGCTGTCCGGTCACGGACCAGCCTAGGGGTTGTGGTGAGCTGCTGACCCATGGACTAGTCATACGATGACGCGAGTAGCGAAGGCCACATACCCCACAACTAGGAAACGCATGACGAGGAGAGTCCACCATGTCATCTGACAGGGGGAAGAGTGAATCTCAGGAAAGATTCATGCAGAGATGGTTGAGCCTGCATGTACGGCGCCAGAATTTGGGCATGTTGATGAAGGTAGGTCAGAAAGGCATCGCTAGCCCATCTACCCTTCACTTTGACGACCTCGAAGGGGACGTTCCGGAGGAGGTATTCAAGGGTGGAGCCGATCCATATTCCATGTCCCGGCAGCGGAGGGGAACCCGAGGCTGCTAAGGCTGCTGCCAAAGTGGCGAGGAACTTGGCCTTGGTCAGGGGCTTGTGTGCCTTGCTATCTCGGTAAGTGAATAGGGGACCAAGGCTAGGTGGGGAATTAATTGCTAGATGGTGCTCGTATGCAGCGAGGGGGTCCGAGAGGCCACTCTGCTGTGCCCAGTTGATGTCCTCACCGGAGGGTGCCATTTTGGAACGGGGAAGATGGAAGTTGGTAATTCTGTTGCCATGGCGGTCCTGTACGTGTGATACGTCAGACGGCTTGATATGCGACAGTGGATCAAAGGAACGAAGGGTGTGAGTGGTGAGTTCACCAGTGCGGGCCGTCGCGTAAAAGGCAGTGGTTAGGCAGGCGAAGACGGCTGCATGGAGAGGTTTGGTGATATGGAGACGATAATGTCGATTGTGTAAGGCTGTCGGGGGGGTCGTTTGGATCGCAAGGGAGCAAGGGAGGACGCTGCTTTCAGTAGGGCCTCTATCTCGGTGTCATGCATGGTCCACTTCAGGCCATGGATAGTATGCCAAGCATGGACACCGTTGAGGTAGTTGGAGATGGCACTACCAGAGTAGGAGCCTGCGAGGGTGGAGATGAAAGCGGACATGATAGATGGGGTGACAGGAGCCCGCAGCAGGTCTGGAATATTCCTACTATCGCAAAAAATATGGAATGCCAAAAGGCCAGTCCCATATGTTTCTTTGGTGCTGTCCGCCCAGGCATGAGAGATTACTATATAGATGCGCTGAATATCTGCAGGCGATAAAGGACTTCTGTCACTTGAAATGGAGCGTGGGCAGGTTGGAGACCAGAGTAGAAGGCGGTCTCTGGCTTTGCAAGCTGGACGAAGGATAGATGGGAGGAGTAGTGAACCGGCATCACGCACAGCCAGTGTGGTGCCCAGGAGGGGTGGTAGGGACTCGGGAGCAGCCATCATGCAATTAGAGGGGTCACGGGAGTCCTGAGAATGTACCCGCTCCTGTGCCCGGATGGACAAAAGGGAATGAGAGCGGGTGGGGCGCGGATGTGCCAGGGGGAGGGTAGTCCTCGATGAAGGGTTGGAGCTCAGGGGGAATTGGGACAGCTGGGAGGAGAAAAGATGTGGCGGGGTATATACCTCGTGAAGGCTGGTCGGCTGGGTTGGAGGCACTAGGAACGTATCGGGCGATGACTGAGCAGGAAGAGTTCTGTAAAATTGAGTGTACTCACTTGAATACCTCGTTGACCTGCTTGTTTCTACTGTGACCATTGGCCCACCCTTCAACCACTCCGACGTTGTCTCCGAAAACCTTGAAATGAATCCCGGGGGGGATGGCACTGATGATGGAACGGATGAGCAGCTCAAAGCCAATGCTCTCAGCCCGACTGATGTCCCTACTATCACTGTCCCAACCTGGCCAGAGGCGCCAGGTAAGCCATCTATTGCCGATGATGATACCGATTCTGAATCCTGAGCTGGCATCAGAGAATGCATGAAGGTCGAGGACAGGATGGAGACCTGGCAGAGGAATGGGAGGCAAAGGCGAGTGGGAAAGAGTGGCTTTCCACCATTTAATGTCGTCGGATGTTTTTCGTGGGGGTGACCGTGGTAGGAAGGGATTATTGCCGAAGATACCCAACATAGCCTCTAGATTGACAAGGTAAGCGCGTCCAACGGGAAAAACGAGGGAGGCATGCAGCAGTTTGCCGTGCAATTTTTGCACCTCCTCAAGGGTGTGTGTGCATTTACTCTCCCAGAGAGTAATCGCTTGGAGGTATTTCACTCACTTCGACTTGGTTAGGGACACTGTGCAGTCAGGGAGGTTCCATACCATGCCAAGGAATATGGGTTGGGTGGTAAATAGTATGTCTTTAGAGGGTTCCCAAGGAATGCCGAGCTGGCCCGAGATGCGGTCGATATCGTCCATGTTATAACAGAAGTCTAAATCCGAAGAGGGCCGCTTAGAGCACTCAGAAAGGTCTTTAATGGGGAATGCCAGATCCTCGTCAAATTCTTCAATCACATCGTTAGGTAATTTGGCTCCAGCAAACCAAGTCCGTCCACCCTTGACCCTGCGCCCACCTCCCCGGGATATTTGCTTAGCCAGCTGTGCACGCAGCGCATTATAGGCATGAAGGGATGCACGGGGTATACGAAAGAAGAGATGATCATCTACCCATCGGGCGATAGGACCGATACCTTGGAATCTCATGATGTCAGTGCCCACCTCTCCCATTTTCCCGTATATGCCACCCGAAGGCCCAAAGCTAAAACAGAGGGAGGTGTCTATGATGAATTCATCGTCTGCAGTCTGCACAACAAGAGAGGGCCATTGAGAGGGGTGGGAGGGTATGGTTCTGTATGCTTCTGCGACATCTCTAATCGCTGCTTCCGATCCAGGCGGAAGCCAGGAGATTAGTGTTGACACAATGTGGAATGTGCTATAGTGAGTGGGGAATAGATCTGGGTCAACGCGTGAATTAACTGAGGATATACTAGGAGAAGTGGGATTACGAGGGAAAGAAAGGTCCTGTATGAGGCGGAATTTGCTCGGTTTCCTGGGTTTGGGAATGAGGGACAGTGGGGCCATTTGAAAGGGTCCGAGAAGGTCGAATAGGTTCTTTTGGCTAAATGGGCTTATATATCTACCCTTTAACATCTCCTTATTCACAATCTCACAGAACATATTAGCATGCGTTAAGATGGAGGAATTATTGGAAGGAATAAAGGAGTGCAATGGTGGGGGTAAATTGACAGAGAAGCCATGCTGAAGGCTGTCTAGTATGGTCGGGTATCACGATATGAGACAGGACGCATGCAACCAATGATCCCAGGCATCGGATATATATGGAGTCAGGGCTCTATGCTTTCTGAGCTCGAGCACAGTTTTGAGCACCATGATTGATGTCCCCACAACCTGAACATTCATGGAGGGCTGAGTGTTTGGAGCGGCAACCAAATGGTCTCTGCCAATCAGAGCAGACTGCTTGGCCCTTGGAGTTGATGAGGACACTGCGTGCATTTTGACTACAATGGGTAGGCGAGCCATCCCAGCATTCTTCCTTAGTGCAGTTCCGCACATCATGCGGGAATCTGCCTAGGCATTTAGGGCATGCCGATCTGCCTCCCCTGCTGCGAGAGTGCTTTGGGGAGTGGCGCTTGGGGCAGTGAGATTGGGAACGGAAGGAGAACCTTGCCTGGCGGCCGTGTGGTGAGACAACGTGGGCACCCGCTGGAGGCTTGGATGACCTCGGAATTGGGGATATGGAGCGTGGCTCGTGGCAAAACTGATGACCCCGATGTTCCTCATGAGATGGATAGGGATGCGATCTACGGCCAAGGCGGCCAGAGGATAGGTCAGCTCGATCCAGGAAATCAATCATCTGGAGAGGAGGGACGATGGCGGGACGTTGTCCTCGGCGCCATGTGAAAAAAGGGGGGGTGGATGCGGTTGTGGACAGGTTGCGATTTCGCATATGGAAGAAAGTAATGTCCGACAAAGGATGATGCCGGTAGACAGTGGGGTGGACAGAAAGAATCAGCTAGAGCAGAGGTAATAAAAAGGGAAGAGACATGCCTTGGATTTGATGCGGCACGAGTCCAAGGCTTCAATCTTGGCCGATATGGAGTGGATCAAACGGTGGTTAGTGATTGCAATGTCGTAGCCTCTACCTGCCTTAAGTTCGCGATGCCAATCGAGGTGGACACGAGAGGCATAGGTGAGAATAATCTTCTCCCCCAGTGGGAGTTGGAGTGAGGGGTGGGTCTCCAGGAACCAGAAAAACTTCGCGAGGGCATCCAGATTCTCTCACAGCCAACTGGCTTTCTTGGCACATTCGAGGAAGTGATTCTTGGCTCTCAGAAACTCAGCGAAGGACAGGTCATGGTCCGGGATGACATTGCGAGAGGCTCGGACAGAAGCAATGGAGCAGACAGTGAGGTGGTCATCGACCTTAGAGATGCCAAACATATCATCTGCTTGAGATCTGTCATAATTTTTCGCTGCGTCCATGCAGCCCGCCAGGGAGAAGTACCATAACTCCACATAGTCAAAGGTGCTGAGTTTCTGGAGAGTGTACTGGGAGGGAGGTTGGATGAGAACATCACCGACTGACGTTCCAGGGGTGAAAGAGCTCATTTTTGGCTTTTTTTTCTCTGCGTCCACCCGCTCACGCTCTGCCTCGGCAGTAGCTATTCTCTCTGCTTCCTCGTCCAGGGCTCGTTGGATCCGGATGTTTGACAACACAGAACGCGGAGGCGATTTGGTTACTCACATTGTTGGAGGTGTTGAGACAGATGATGGTTGGAGAACAAGTGTTATTAGAACTCAGATGTTGAGTTCGAATCTTATATAAAGACATGTGATCTATGATTATATAAGCTACTCTAAGTAAAAGAAGTAGAATAGAAATAGGAGCGAAGGCAGCTGAGTAACAGCGCGTTCAACACTCCCCCTCGCTCGAAGCATGGTGTGCTGATGAGCGGAAATGATGACTATGGAGGGGTTAAGACGATCCTGAGAGATGTGTGGAATTCCTCGAATTTGATACACCCCAGGTTTGTGGCGAACATGTCAGCAGGATTACTGACTCCATTTATGAAGAATAACTCAATGTGGCCATCCTGAATCCAGTCACGGATCACATGCCAATGAATGTCGATGGGCTTACTGCGTGGTTCAGTGATCAGGTTAGATGCCATAAAGATGAATCCTTGGTTATCACCGCAAATTGGTATTGCATTCATTTTATACCCAAGTTCTCATAAAAGTTGCCGGACCCAGAAAACTTGTCTACCACAGTCCGAGAGGGACATGTACTCAGCTTCAGTAGAAGAATGCGCCATAGTAGGCTGCAGGTGAGATCGCCAGCTGAAAGTACATCCGGCAAGGTTTAAGAACCAGCCGGTTTGGGACTTGCGTGTGTTAGGGTCGGATGCCCAATCCGCATCAGTGAACGTGATGATGCCTTCATCTTTGTTGCCATCAAAGCATAAGGCTGCTTTAGGCGTTCCTAGGAGGTAGCGGCAGATATATAGCACTTTTGATAAATGTTCCTCCGTTGAGTTTGCTGAATGGCGCGCCATGGTTGTGACAGCATAGGCAATATCGGGTCTGGTTCCAATCATGATGTAGATCAAGGAACCGATGACAGTTTGGAACTTCTGACGAAGTCCAGGGTTAACAGGCACGTTGTTTTTGATGGGATAATACCCCTGAGGTAGGGGAGTCTGCATGGCCTTGGAGTTCTGCAAATCAAAACGCTGGATAATCTTTTGAAGGTATTCCTTTTGGTCGATGTAAAGTTTTCGACCGGAGCGTTTGATGTTCATGTGCAAGAACTCTTTGGCTTTGCCAAGATCGCGACATTCCCATTTGCGCATGAAATGCACTTTGACCTCATCAACGATCGCCTTCGAGGGACCGCAGAAAATGGCATCATCTACGTAAATAATGGCTACAACCGTCAGGGAGCCTTTCTTTTTGTAGAGGAAGATGCCGGGATCTGATTTAATCTGCTCAAAGCCAAGTTCTTTCATGGACTCATTGAGGGCTTTCCACCAGGCGAGACCAGCCTGCTTTAATCCATAAAGGGCCTTTTTGAGGCACAGTACTTTAGTCTCAGCACCGGGGATTTTGAATCCCTCTGGTTGTTCCATGTAGATCTCTTCGTCGAGTGTGCCATATAAATAGGCGGCACGAACATCGACGGCTTCCATGTGCCAATTTTCGAGCGCTGCGAGTGCAAGCATTAAGTGCACTGTTTCATATCGTACGACAGGAGAAAAGATTTGGTCAAAGTCTAAGCCTTTGACTTGTGAGAAGCCTTTCGCGACTAGGCACACACGCTTTCTATCATCGGGTTTAACATCAAAGACCCAACAATTTTTGATGACTTTACGATCTTTAGGACGATCAACCAGTTCGAAAACATCTCGTTTCTTAAGAACTTCGAGTTGCTCGTGACAAGCATCTTTCCATTCCTTTTGTTGTGTGGACGGTAGGGAGTGAATGTCCTTAAATGTCCACTCGCGAATTGGCTTAGAGTGATCTGCAGTATCTAGCCAGATTGCCTTCCCCAAGAGAAAAGAAGTGAGCGCAGCTCCCCCTTCCCTGGTGATGTGCTCAATCTCCTCTTCGGAGAGATCGTGATGTTCTGGGTCAGGAATGTTGTGAGAGGGCTCAACAGGGAAATCCCCGGGAACTTCTTGTCGAGGAGGCACACCACTGTGGCCAATATTGTGCCATGTACGGTCTGCATCGTGTTCCTGTTCAACAGGATGGCGGTTATCTCCATATATGTTCCCTGGTCGTTTGGGGATGCACTTCTCACGCTCAGAGCGGCGAGGAGCAGGAGGAACAGCAGGAGGAGCAGCTTGAGGGCGGCATTCAGGGGCCTTGCCTTTGCGGGGATGCTGAGGTGGTGGTAGTGGTGCAACGGGCGATGGAGTGCGAGGTGGAGGCACATGGAATGGTTCCGGAGGTTCCGGAGTATGTTCCGGCTCCAGGTGCTGAGGTTCTGGACGAGGAAGGAAGTCATCAAAGTCAGTCGGCAAATCAGGGAGCGGAATCTCAACCTGCTGCTCAGGACCGGCTTGTGTCCGTGGACGTGTAGGCTTTTTCTCACATAAAGGGAACAGCTGCTCATTAAACAGCACTTATGCCGAAGTGAAAAGAGAGTTATGGGGACAACGCATCAGAAGATAATTCCGATCGTTTCCAGGTGCAACGCCTAGATACACCATTGGTTCTGATTTAGGGGCCAGCTTATTGGTGCGAATGTCCGAAGGGACATGGGCATACGCTTCGCAACCAAAGACGCGAAGATGGCCAATATCAGGAGCCTCCCCGTTGAGAATCTCAAATGGAGTGCGCCAGTTACAGTGACTCCAAAAAGCGTTACAATAACTAACCCCAAACCGGGGCGTGAAGCACCCCGCAACCACCCGTGGGAATATCGCTTCGCTTTGGTGAGGCCAAACAAAGTACAAACCCTTGGCTACACATCGGTCCCTGGGTCATGTGATTTGGCCTAGGGGTTGCAAAGATATGACTGTTTTAAAACAGGAACACCATTGTAACAGTTTTTGGACTTTTGCCATA
>JBBPJJ010000095.1:0-40701 GCA_038088635.1 Veloboletus limbatus
CAGAGTATGAACACCCTCCTACTGGAATTCTTGACTTGTGGGAGAGGATTCAGGAGGTATGGGAGGGAATACCAGTTGAGGAGTGTCAGAAGTTGATTGAAAGCATGCCAAGGAGGGTTCAGGCTGTCGTTAAAGTCAAAGGAGGGTATACCAAGTACTAATTTATACCAAATACCCCCAGTATTACAAAAGTCCAAAAACTGTTACAATGGTGTTCCTGTTTTAAAACGGTCATATCGTTGCAACCCCTAGGCCAAATCACATGACCCAGGGACCGATTTGTAGCCAATTGGTTGTACTTTGTTTGGTCTCACCAAAGCGAAGCGATATTCCCACGGGTGGTTGTGGGGCGCTTCGTGCCCCGGTTTGGGGTTAGTTATTGTAACGCTTTTTGGAGTCACTGTATTTGCAAAAGATTATTGAGCGATTTGATTTGCAGAACTCTAAGGCAATGCAGACTCCCTTACCTCAGGGATATTATCCACTCAAAAACGATGTACCCGTTGATCCCAAACTTTGTCAGAAGTTTCAAACCGTCATCGGTTCCTACTGAGGAACATTTATCAAAAGCACTGTATATTTGCTGCTACCTCTTGGGCATGCCTAAAGCAGCCTTATGTTTTGATGGCACCAAAAATGAAGGCATTATTGCCTATACTGATGCTGATTGGGCATCCAACCTGAATACATACAAATCCCAAACTGGCTGGTTCCTTAAACTAGCCGGATGTACTTTCAGCTGGCGCTCTCATCTGCAGCCTACTGTGGCACATTCTTCCATGGAAGCTGAGTACATGTCGTTATCAGATTGCGGGCGACAAGCATTTTGGGTTTGATAACTTCTACGTGAACTGGGATACAAAATGAACACAATTCTGATTTGCAGTAATAACTAAGGATCCATCTTTATGGCATCCAACCAGATCACCAAACCCCGCAGTAAGCCCAAAGATATTTGTTGGCATGCGATTCGTGATTGGATTCAGGACAGCCACATCAAGTTATTTTTTATTGATGGCATCAGCAATCCTGCTGAAATGTTCACCAAAAATCTAGGGCATGTCAAATTCAAGGAATTCCGCACACATCTCGGGATTGTTTTGTCTCCTCCATAGTCACCATTCCGCTCTGCAACCTACCATGCTTTGAGCGAGGGGAAGTGTTGAATGCACTATTTTATAGCTGCCTAGTGTTACGTTTTCCTCTTCTCTTAGTCCTTTCACGGGAACCCCTAACTTTGGTCTACAACATCGCCCTCGGCATACTCCTTTGGATCCTCCTTGCGCGCCTTGTATTGTACCCACTGAGTCTGAGTACAACCTTTCTATGCTCATACCGACTTGTCCCATAAGCACGCCTTACACTCATCACGTGCCCACCTTGAGGTTTCCCTTTGGCATCGCCTTACTGCAGCTTCCATTCCAGCATCGCCTTGCTGTGGCTTCCTTCCACAGCCTCACACCACGTGCTTACCTGAGTCATCTTTATCTCTGCTCCGGACCTTACCCTTAGTCCTCCCCTCGTCCTCGTGTCCGGACCATATCCATGGACCTTCCCTGTTCCCTTGGACCTCATGGTTTAACCCTAGATCCCCGTCTCCAGATCTCTGCCTCATCATGCATGACTCGTTCCCTCCTCATGCACTTCCTTGGCCTAACCCGAGTCCTCATATATCGTCCTCGCCTTTCCTGGCTCCTACTGACTCACTCAACATGAGTCATCACCCCTGTCTCTGACTCACATTGAGTCCACCTCCTTTGCTCCCTACTTCTTTGATCTCTTTCTTTCTTTCTTAGAATA
Source organism: Veloboletus limbatus (assembly GCA_038088635.1). Taxonomy (NCBI): domain Eukaryota; kingdom Fungi; phylum Basidiomycota; class Agaricomycetes; order Boletales; family Boletaceae; genus Veloboletus; species Veloboletus limbatus. The sequence goes on from JBBPJJ010000095.1 coordinate 1,801, forward strand.
CCCTTTGGCTTCTCTTCTCGCACAGCCTACTTCCTGTGCTTTCCTTCTTTGGTTTCTTCTCTCCGATTCCTTCGTATTCTATGACCTTCCTTCGCACAGCCCATGACTGGTGCTGTCCTCTTTCCACACAGCCCTTGACTGGTGCTGTTCTCTTTCTCCTTTCTTGACATGGTCCGTGCCCCTTACCTTACGCTATATAAACCCTAGTAGCACGTACCATGTTCCCTATTCTTGATCTCCCTGGACTTCCACTGGATTCTAGACCCTAGACCCTAGATCTACCCCTAGTCTTTGTACCCTTTGCAATCCTAGTCTCCTTCCCTGATTCTGAGATCGACCCGGTATATGACCTCCTTGGCTGACACTCTATGTGTGCAGCCTTTGTCCTCACGTACACCATCGACGGCATCAGCCAAGGCCCCCTTGTCCTCGACCCCACCAGGGCTATGTGCGAGCTTACCCAAGCCTACATGTAACACCTAGCTCCTATTTCTTATTACTTCGTAGTGTATTATCTAATGCAGATTATATAATCACACACATGTATATAAACTTCAGACTCAACATCTGAGTTCTAATAACACTCTTGAACCACAATCATCATCATCTGCTCAAGTCACAAACCGCTCCAATACCACCAATGTAAGTAGCCACTAAAATAGCTTCTGCATTTGTGTATTGTCAAACAGGTGTATGCGGTGGAGTCACATTGAATGGTTCGGGAGAATCCGGATGAGGTAGGAAGTCATCAGAGTCACTTGGCAAATCAGGGAGCGGAACCTCAACCTATTGCTCTGAAGTGGCTTTGGTCCATGTATGTGTAGGTTTTCCACACATAGGAAAAAGCTGCTCATTGAAGAGCGCTTGTGCAGAAGTAAAAAGAGAATTGTGGGAATGGCGCATTAGTAGAAAATTCTGTTCATTTCCAGGTGCGATGCCTAGGTATACCATTGGCTCTGATTTAGGGGCTAATTTGTTGGTGCGAATGTCCAAAGGAACATGTGCATTTGCTTTGCAACCAAAGACGCGGAGATGGCCAATATCAGGAGTCTCTCCATGAAGTATTTCGAATGGAGTGCGCCAGTTATGTCTGCGCAATGGTGTCCTATTGTAAATGTGAACGGCGTGGCTCCAACTAAATTCCCACCAAGAGTTAGGTGTGCAACTATCGAGGCACATGGATTCTGACTTGTCCATAATGGTTCGCATAAAGCACTCTGCACAACCATTTTGTTGAGGAATGTGAGGGGCACTCTGGAATATGCATATCCCCTGAGAAGCAAGCAGCTTATCAAAAGCTTTTGATTTATACTCTCCCCCTGCATCAGACATCCATCCTTTGATTGTAGAGTGAAATTGGGTAGATACCATCACTAAAAAGCCCTTGGTTGCCTGTAAGGCATTATCTTTGGTTCGCAGTAATGCACTCCACCCATAGGATGTGTAGTCATCAAAGAAGGTGATGATATACCTGTATTTGTAGTATGATGTGATGGGGAAAGATTTAAGATCTGAATGGATTAGCTCAAATGGCACTTTTGCTCTCCTGAGATCCAGGTGGAAGGTGCAAGCAGGAGTTTTACCCTCTGCACAGCCTTTGCAGGTCTTGTCATCCTTAGGAATCTCGAGTGAAGATGGGAAATTGCGCGTGTGTTTCGCAGCATGTTTTAACACATCTTTTGAAGGGTGTCCCATTCACTTATGAATGGTTTCAAAATCGGGTGTTGTCTGTGAGTGGTGACGAGGAGATATGTCTTCTAGGGTATACATATTGCGGCCCATGTGGCCTGGTTTAAAGGACGCAAGTAATGTGTCATCACTGAAAAGCATGTCAATGCTCTCTGCGTTTCCTCTAACTTTGGTGCCAGCACAAAGCATTTGTCCCATAGAGACTAATCGAACACCTCAGTTGAGGATATGTCCCACATCAAATAAGATCAGGTTGCGCATTTTATTTTGCACATCTTTCCATTGTACTTGACAGTTGCCTATTCCTATGACATAGATCTGTCCAGAAGCGGTAAGAACTGGGATTTTATCTTTTCCAAGAGGTTTTTACTCGCTGAAGTTGGAACGTTCAGGAGTCATGTGCACAAATAATGTCCATTGCATTTGGTACACTATTGACTACCTCTACTCTACTCGACGCTGTGTAGGAAGTGGAGAATGAAGAGGGTGCTGCAGTGATCATCGGGTGAGATACTAACCTGGTTTCCATGAAGTCATCGACTTCTGATCCATAGATGTTGATGATGTCCTCTTCGTCCCAGCTGCTACTAACGTTGCTTATCCAGCGCTGCGAGTGTTTGGAGGGACGAGCTGGTTCTTCCAGATCTTCTTTGGTAAAGAGGCAATTGTATTGCACTGGGCTGAGAGGAGGAGAGGGAGGTGGAGGCATCTCTGATGCTGATGCTGGTAACAACACAACAAGTATCAATGTGGAGGAGGAGGAGGGAGGGGAGGAATTGAAGTTGAGTCGTTGGAGGAGAGGTAAGGCCACATCGATAGACCTTATTGTCTCACAGGAGGGGTGGATGTTCAGCTGATGGGTGAATGAGAACGCTTCCTTTGTTTGGGTAAATGCAGGAGGTCCATCCTTCCCTTGATACAATTGAGTGCTTTTGTGAGCACTAGCCCGTGGATTGACAGTGGCCAGTGTGAGAGGGACCATGGCAGTGGAAGCAAAGTAATCGCCACTCCCTTGTTTGGAGCTATTGTCATATCCCGAACTCCGCAACCCAACTCCGTCGCTCCGCAACTCGGTTCTGTCATCCCGTCCTCTTCCAAACTCCCAAGGTGCCCCGCAACCCCGTTCCGTTCTGCTCATTATGATGCTTCGTACCACATGACCTCTTGACTTTTATTGATGGCCTTTGACTTATGACATTCATTTCGTTTCACATCCATCAGACTTGGACATTGTTTGCGATCATTCGCAACCATCTTTGATACCCTGTCCATCATTTGATTCTATGATAGCTGCTCACTCATCTGACTTCCGTTTCGTTCTCCGTTCCATTCCATCCCGCTCCGCAATTAGGTATATAAACCCGTCGATAGTCGCTAGAGTACCTCAGTTCGAATATCGACTTAAGTTCAACTCCTTTTCCGTTCGCTGATCTCTGTCTGAGCTCCTTCGCTCGCATCCGACCCCTACTCGACATCGCTGCCAGTCAGTGTTAAGTCTCTCTGCTCCAATTCTGCAAATACCGGGACGAGAGTCTGACAAGGGCACAGCGCTCCGTTCAAGTCGCTGAAGCCGATGTCCCGACAAATCGTGCTACCCTGGAGTTGTCACCAGAGTAGCTGGAGTTGATTCAACCCGACTTTAACAGCTATGCTCAATGAACTGCAGGGCATTGTGCTTCTGCTGGTTTTTGCCGCCACGTTTATGACGCTTGATGTTTTTCTTTTCAGAGTCAGCACTATTACCCTGTGGCTGCTTCTGAGGCACTGCAGGGGGTTGCTGCTGTTGACCCTGGAAAGAAGGGTTACCTCTCTTTCTCTTAACAGCCGAAATCTTCTGAGCCTGCTCAGGAGCTTTACCTTTCCCTATATTCTTGGATTCCCAAGCGAGAGTGGTGGATGTGATGATTTCTTCGATGGTTGGTGGAACGAATACCTCCTTGGAGTTTCTCTTCTGTGCAAGCATTTGCGCAATAACATCCATAGAGGAGGGAAGCTTGGACAACAGGATCATCACCTGGATATTGCCGGGAATGGGGTACAAGTTAGACTGGAGACACGTAAAGAGCATCTCAAACTTGGTGAAGGCCAAAGCCAGGTTTCCATTAGTAGGGATCATAATATCCATAACCGACTTGAAGTTGGCATAGATCTGGGGAAGTTCTTGCTTCCCATAATTGTTCTTAATCATGTCGAGGAGGGAGAAGGCGTCTGTTTCCGTGAGGTACTTGTGAAGAAGTGTGGGGGAACAGGAGAGGCAGATGGTCCTGAGGATTTTGTTGTTAGTTTTGGTCCACTTGATAAAGCGGCCGATGTTGTCTCCATTGCTGTTCTCCATGATGACAGAGCAGGTGATCGTCTTGATCCATGAGCCTCCTGTCGCCAGGATGGCGCTCTCCATTCTGGGCCACCAGGTGTTGAAGTTTGTGCCGGTGAAGACTGGGATGGCGAAGTTGGGGGTAGAGGATGAAGACATCTGGAATGAAGTGATTAGAATTATGAACTGTCAAGGTTTCACAGGAAACGATGACAAGAGTTCGCCATGAAGGCGCTCTCTGGATGCAGCGTTAAACACACTTCCATCATCATCATGCCACATTGTTAAACAATGCTGGCATGTTGCCTTTTTGCTAAGCTCATTGCGCTATCGTCTGGGACAATGCAGCAAGGCTAAGCATTTCCATATAGCAGCTCTGGATGCAGCGACAAGCGCGCTCCCTTCGTGCTCAGCAGGGCTCATAACCTATTTGACAACATACAACACAGAGGCTATTTAGTGGCTACTCACTGTAAGTGTTTGCTGGAGTGATTGCGGTTGAGGCAGATGATGATGGTTGTGGTTTAAGAGTTAATTAGAACTCAGACATTGAGTCTGAATCTTATATACATGTGCGAGTGATTATATAAGCTAAGTTAAATAAGTATGCTACAGAATAATAGAAATAGGAGCTAGAAGTGGCTGTAAGATAGCATATTCAACATTGCTTTCATTCAACACAGGCACACCACCTCCAATGCTACACACCCACAAACACAAGACTGCCAATGACTTCATTGGCCTTTCAAGTAACAAAGAGGATGATCAGGCAAGAGCACGGGTAACCCATGGGTAGTAGCAGGTTAACCCGTACCCCTACCCACCATTTACCCATACCCTTCCTAGGGGTATGGGTTCGTACAAGGGTCAGCAAAAAATGACCCATCAGTGTACCCTTTGAGGGTATATCCACAGGTCAGGCTACATTCATAATCAACATATGCTACTACTGTAAAATGAGTGAATCCCAACCATCTTTAAGCACCTCATTTCTCATAGAAGCTGGTATCTCAGTCACCTTCTTCACATCATCATTCTTGACCAAACCGAGCTCACTCCAAATACCAAGACAAAGGAGAGCATGGGTTGATTGAACAGACAGCCAGGATTGGATGTGCGAGAGGACCAATCGGGCATGGCTGAATAGTTGTTCAACATTGATGGAGGTAGCTATGATAAATTAGGTGAATTAGTATAATATGAATAGATGAATTTGTGGGATTACTTACTTGGAATAGTCAAGTAATCGAGTGCCATGCATGAAAGAGAGGGGTAGGTGTGGCGGCATTCATACCATCATGCAATCACATCAGTGACGTGCTCAATATCAGTACTTACATCAGCAAACTACTTAGTTATTGTATGTGACTGTACAGTCAGTTATAGTCAACTACAGTTGCTATACCAACACAGATAGGTCCCTCTTTGTACAGCAGCAATACAACACTATGTCATAATTGTACATCATCAAAATTATGTGATAGCTTATACCAATGATTCCTAGTGGCTAGCTCCATGACAATGTCATATACTGTTACGATTCCCTCTTTTCTTTACCCTTTTATGGGGACCCCTAACTTCGGTCTACAACATCACCCTCGGCATACTCCTTTGGATCCTCCTTGCGCTCCTCATGTTGTACCCACTGAGTACAACCCTTTTATGCTCATACTGACTCATTCCATAAGCACGCCTCATACTCATCACGTGCTCACCTCGAGGCTTCCCTTTGGCATTGCCTTGCTGCAGCTTCCTTCCACAACCTCGCACCACGTGTTCCCCTTGTGCTTACCCGAGTCATCCTGATCTCCACTCCAGACCTTACCCTTGGTCCTCCCCTCGTTCTCGTGTCCAGACCATACCCATGGTCCTTCCATGTTCCCTCAGACCTCATGGTCAATTCCTAGGTCCCTGTCTCTAGATCCCTGCCTCATGCACTCCTTGTTCCCTCCTCGTGCACTTCCTCAGCCTAACCCGAGTCCTTGTGTACTGTCCTCACCTTCCCTGGCTCCCGTTGACTCATCCAACATGAGTTATCGCCCCTGTCTCTGATTCACCTTGAGTCCGCCCCCTTTTCTTCCCACTTCTTTGATCTCTTTCTTCCTTTCTTAGAATACCCACAGCCTTATGCTCCACATGAATAGCCTTGGCTTCTCTTCTCACACAGCCTACTTCCTGTGCTTTCCTTTCTTGTATTCATTGACTCATTCTCGCACAGCCCATGACCAGTGCTGTCCTCATTCCCATACAGCCTGTGACTGATGCTGTTCTCTTTCTCCTTTCTTGACATGGTCCATGCCCCTTACCTTATGTTATATAAACCCTCGTAGCATGTACCATGTTTCCTATTCTTGATCTCCCTGGGTCTACCCCTAGTCCCTGTACCCTAGTCCTAGCTCTACCTTTGCAATCCTAGTCTCCTTCGCTGATTCCGAGATCGACCTGGTATACGACTCCTTGGCTGGCACTCTATGTGTGCAGCCTTTGTCATTGCATACACCATTGACAGCATCGGCCAAGGCCTCTCTTGTCCTCGACCCCTCCAGGGCTACGCGCAAGCTTACCCAAGCCCACACATAACATATACTGCTCATAGCCGGTACAGCGCTGTCTAGTAGTAGCAACCCTTGCTGCTGATACGGCACCATCCAGTGTTGGCAAGAACTTCCCATTGGTACAGTACCATTCAGTGCTGGCAACACTCACTGTCAGTACAGTGCCGTTCAGTGCTGAGTGGGACAGTTAGTGCTGCACAGGACCATCCGCACTGCCAATGTACAGACTTGGTACAGAACAAGTAGTCCTGTAGGTGTTTGTCATCTCTGAATTAAACTGTAGCTAAGTTATTCATACACTACTGTGCCCTTGTGCACACTGGTATTCAATTAAAAGAATTTATTGCAAAGCATGACATTCGACAACAAAGGCAAATAACAGTGATGCAATAACACCCATGACAGCGACACAATGACAATACCCACAACAACGATGTACAGCCCATAGAATCTCCCTATGACCTTCAAGTTCAATCCAAAACCACTGCAAATTCATTCGGAGTCTTCTCAGTGATCTTTTCTTTCATAGTATACCCAGTCCTAGTATATTGATGTGAGGTAATTGTAAATCCTGTTGAAGAAAATGGTAGTTACCCCTATACACTTAGTAATAACTTAGTCATACTCAAGACTTGTACACTATATAAGTCGTCTTGGAGTATGAATACAGCTAGCTGATTCTGAATCACTCTTGAACCTCAATTAACACCATCAACTCAAAGGTATGTAAGATTGCCTGTATTGCTTTTCCCAGCTCCCTGCAAAGGGAGCATGCCATTGCAACAGGTTATGAGCCCCACATGCTATCTGCCAAGATGTGCAATGCAGCCTACCTGGGTCGATGACCTGAGATGATGCGGAAACGCTCTCTCTCAAGGTCAACAACCAACCTGTCTGGAAACAGATGAGTCATCAACAACACAGGAATGCTCGCTGACATCGTCATTGAGACGATGGACATAGGAAGACTCAGTCTCACCTGATGCCTGGGCCCTGGACCTCTTTTTTGTTCTGGTGACATGGTTTTCTCTGCTCCCTCTCTGCCTTGTTAAACCAGAGCTAATGATCATTTCTCCAGTACATCATTATGTCCTCAGCCTCATCCCTCAAAGACCTCCCACTTCTTACTGGACCCAACTACAAGCATTGGGCTCAACAGATGGACGTGTATCTTCGCTTCGCAGGAGTCTATCAAAGGATGCAGTGCAGCCGCCCCATGCCAGCTATTATTACCGACGCAGAAGGATGCCATGTCTATGCAATGCTCACTGGAGACGACCTCACTGCTCTTGAGGACAAACAACTACAGTGGGATAAAAATAACGACAAAGCACTTGGAGCCATTCAGCTCAAGCTCAATCAAAATCTCACAAACCATTTCCACAACTACACTCTCGTGAACACCCTTTGGATGGACCTCAAAGCAGCTTACGATACTCCTTATCTCACAACAGCATATGTTGAATTCAAGGGACTCATGTCTCTTTCTTTCCCAGAAAATTAACACCCTGTTACGCAAAGCGTACTAGTGAGGATGATGAGCTAGCAAAGTAGCACCTCTACCACAGAGAGGGTGCACTTCCTTGATCTCTTGTGCTAGCGAAGACTAAGGGTACTTTGCCACACGAAGGCAAGGCTAAGAAGGACTGAGGTTGGGGCTGAGGGACGACTGAGGGACTAAGGGTGATCCAAGAGTATGCTAGATTGCGCAGATTGAGAATGAGAAGAGAGTACAGTGGAAGAAGTACTGAAATAGACAGGGATGCGTAATCATGGAACAAGATGGAAGGAGAAAGAAGATTAGCTAATCTAGAGGGACACGTAAGCATAGAACCTGATGGAACTCAGGAAAAGATTAGCTAACTACACAATTACGAGAGAAATCATGGTAAAGAAAGAAAGTTCAAGAAGGAAGACAAAGATGGGTGCGATCGCCATACGAGAAGAGAAGAATATGATCATAAGAGTAGAGAAACATACCACTAACACGAGAAGGTGAAGGACGAAGGATGGAGAAGCAGTATGTGAAATGAAAGAGGAGGAAAATTGTAACATTACCCCCATCGTACATTCGAGCCCCAGGCTCGAGAAGTCTACACTCCTGAAGGGGGAAGAGATTGTCCAGTGATGATATAAGACGCTTGTTCGGCAGTATAGTGTTCATAGGGGCAGTCAGCGAGGAGATGACCAAGGTTATTGCAACATCCACAGATATGACACAGACAGAAGCAGTCTGCATGTCCCTAACGGGAACAAGTAACGTATTGTTGGGATAGGCAGTTGCGAGGGGAATGGCCAGGACAGGAGCTACTGCAGGAGGGACACCGATAGTCAGGACAGTCGACTCGATAATGACCAAACAAACTACACTGGTAACAACGAGTGGAAGTGGTGGCAGGAGATTACGAGCAATGATGGTTGGGTCGACGAGAAAGTCATCAGGATGGGAGACAATCATAGGCTCTTCATTGGAATGGGACAAAACCTCAGGTGAAGAGGTAAGAGTGGACTCTGGGGGTGGGGAGGGAACACGGTCAGCAGGGGGAGCAGGAACACGAATGGGAAGGGAAATATCTGGAGAAAGGGGAGAAAGTGGGGTGGAAGAAAAGGACTCTATGTAGCGATCACAAGCATCTTGGGGTAAAGAAAGAAAGATGGATTTAAAAAATGCAAAAGGCAAGTTGTCAAGGAAGACGTTCAAAGTAGGTATGAAAACCGTACAAGTGGAGGATGGAAAGAATACGTTTGGGAAGATGGTTAATTTGTAGACAAAGGGGAATACCAAATTCCTCAGAGAGATCCCTGGGAGCAGCACGAAAGTGAGAAAGTTGAACTTGGGAGATGGCAAGGAAAAGTTGGACTAGTTCCACCGAGATGTTGTCCTCAGAGAATAGAGAATCATTTTCGAGGGCGAGAACGAAGTCTGGCCAAGCGAGGACAGCGGTGTAGAGGATGTTGATGTAGTGGGCAGGGAGGAACTGTGGACGGACTGGCATGGTGTGAAGAAAGAATAAAGGTGGAGTGAAGGAAGGAGAGGAGGTGGGAGAGGAAGTTGACAACATTGGTAAATGTAAAGAGAAAATCAAAGGCAAGGACAAGACTGAGAGTGAGAGCAAAGGATTAAACAAAATGTATAGGAGAGATGACGGGGAAATAAACATTCAAACAGAGTTCGAGGAAATGGAATGTTGTCGCAAAAAGAGATACCAAAGAATTTGACTGAAAAGGCCTAGTACAACAATAGGGATGAGGGGGGCGAAGAGGTAAGGTGCCATTGGTTATCGCAGAGAATGGGTTCTTTTGTACGTGGAGAGGATATCAAGAGCATGTCAGAGATTAGTCTCAGGTTTCCAAGTGTTTTCCAACGTAGAGTATCCTCTCCATGTGGTCAGGTACTAATAGTGGCCAGGGGATCCCTTGTGGGCAAGGATGCCGTCAACCTCATACTCTTCCTCACCTTCTATAACGTCAGGAGGTGGTGTCAGGAATGAAGGACCATATGCTTCAGTTGATCAATATGAAGATAAGAGGGAGGTGTGGAAAACGTCATGAATTTTCCATGTGGAAGGCAGTTTGAGCCGATAGGAGAGTGAAGATAGTACCTGAGTAATTTCAAAGGGGCCCAAATGTTTGGATGCAAGTTTCCGAGATGGGAAGGGGATATGGAGATTAGTTGCCTCTAGCCAAACTTTATCTCCAGATTTCCAAGGGGAAAACTTCCGTGTTGTCTGTTGTGCCATAAGGCGGCGAGCCAACTTGTGAGCAGCAAGAGCTTCCTTTCTGGACTCTTCCAGAAGGGCAAGCCTAGAGCTGAGAGCAGAAAGAAAGGTCTTTCCCAAAGAAGGATAGGAACGAGGTTTGTATCCAAGCATTAGGGAGAAGGGGGACGTTTTAGTGGACAAATGGGGAGAGGATTTGTGCTGGAACTCAGCGGAAGTGACAAAGGAGGACCAGGTGTGAGGCTGGTTCGCACAAAAGATGCAAAGATATACTTTGATCTCCTGATTAATGCGTTCGGTCTGTCCATCAGTTTGTGGGTGGTTATGCAGTTGACAGTTGAACATCGTAATGAAGGAGTCTGGTGAGTTCTCAAGCAAAGGCTGAGGCAAATTGGGGGCCACAATCAGAGATAATGGAATCGTGGAGTCCAAAACGTTTGAAAATGTGTGAGAAAAAGAGGCAGGCGACTCCAGCAGCATTGATGGTTTTGTTACAAGGAATAAGAATCACCCCCTTTGTCAGGCCATGGTCGACCACGACCAGAAGGGAGTCAAAACCCGAGAAGAGGGGAAGATTGGTGATCAAGTCCATGGACAACTAGTGAAAGGGGAGCGCAGTAGATGAGTGTTACATGTGGACCGGGTAGGCTCGCACATATCCGCAAGGTGACTAGGACTGTTGGACGAGGACTAGGACTTGAGGAAGGCTTCGTTGTAGAGAGGCCTTTTACTAGGACTGAGGGACTGGGGACCGAAGTCGGCAAATGGAGAGGTAGAATTGCGGAGCTCAAAGTTAAGGAATACAGGTCGTGCTAGTATGATTTATATACTTGATAGAGACTAGCACGGACCAAGACTAAGAAAGAAAGAAGAGATAAAAAGAGATGAGTAAAAGAATGTTATAGAATTGTAGTGAATGCGAGCGAAGCGGAAGGAACCCTGTTGAAGGGTAGGAATTGACGAGGTTACATATGACTCAGTTAGTGAGTCAGCTATCGAAGGCCGAGGAATCGGAAAGAAGAAAAGTAATCGTAATCAATATGACGAGGGAAAGGTGAACCCGCGGGTTACCGTAGAAAGGTCATCACGATGGGGAAGATAAAGGAAATAGAAAAGAAAGAAGAGATGGATCGTAACATTACCCCTCCAGTACATCTCAAGTCACCGACGAGAACCAGGTTTTGAGGGACACATACGCGGCGGGTCGATTAGAGGTCCAAGGCATAAGCACCTGGGGATCTGGTGACGTTTGCATAAGCAACATCATCCCAAATGTTGTCGATATGGGTTTCGGTGTCGGGGAGGGAAGAGATGGGTGAGATGGTACGTCGACGATGAGGGGTCGCAAAGCAAACGGCTTGGCGTGAGGATGAATGTGGTAAGGAGTGTTGGATTGTGGAGGAGCCCGACAACGATGACGATGTTGGATGCCGTGGCGGACGAGAACGAGGTCGGCTTGGGCAACGAATCTGAGCGTGTCCTGGGGCCCACACATGGCATAGTGGGCATTGGTACTGGGGACATTGGGCGCGGTGATGTCCTAGTCGATGACACTCGAAGCAAGCTTCAGAGTATCTGGGATGGTTAGGGGGAAGAATGAGCTGGCCACCAAGTCCGGCTAACCACTCATCCGTGTGGGCCAAGGATGCCTCAATGGCAGGGTCAAGAGGAGAGGAGGAGGCGCTCGGGGTTCCCGGAAAGGAATAGGGAGGTGGTTGTACCCTTTGTGCGAGTGCGAGTTCCCGAGTGTATCGTTCGATGTCTGCCATGAACTCCCCGAAGTGGAGTTAGTATCCCATGGTGACAAGGGCACCCCGTAGGTGATCCCTGATGTATCGAAGGACACCCACGATGAGGGTGATGTGGGCGTCAGGATTGGTCAAGTTGTTGCGCACTATGAGGTCTATGCGTTCTGTCTCGATTAAGGCTTTGTAAAGGGCTAGGAGAGGAGAGCCGTAGTCGAGATGACTGGTGGCTGGAACAGCCAACTGAGAGTCCGTAATGCGATGCAGCAGGACCTGCGCATATGTGTCGTCTGGCATGTCTGAGCAGAGACGATGAGATGCTGGGGGAAGAAGAACTGATAGAATCGGTGGGTGAGAACTGATTGGTCTAGTGGCGAAAGGATCTGGCATATCTAGTGCAGGACTCGCCACCTGCCAGGCACTATTGGCATCCTCATCCCACCTTGCTTCTGCGGTTGTCGAGTCTGAGTCTGTTGGTTCTCTGGGATCGTCGTGAAGAGACAGAGTGAACGGTATAGGTTAAACTCATGACGAAAAGAAAAGGGATGGAAGGGAACTAAAAAGTATGGTGGAAGGGGCAGTAGTCGTATCTACAGAAGTAGGCGTGTTGTAGTGAATGGGAACTTGGGACTTTGTAGCGAAAACAAAATGTAAAATGTGAAAGTTGTTCTTTAGGGACAAAGTCAAACATAAAATTGAAGGGAAAGGAACGATGGGGACTTTCAGAGTTTGTGACGCTTTTTATAGTTGGCCAGAAGTGCTGCAGAGTGTTTCAAGTTCCGCTCAGGAACCCACGAATCTTCTTCGGCTGTGTATCCTTTCCATCAGATCAGGAAAGAACGGTGTGCTGTGGACCCACGATGGCGTCAGATTTCTTCAATTTCGTATTCTTCTTCCCCTTCTATTAGATCCCGTGGCGGTTGTGGGAAGTTCTGTCCGTAAGTATTGTTTTCATGGTAAGGAGATAAAAGAGAGGTGTGGAATACGGGATGAATCTTCCATGTTGTCGGGAGACACAGTTGGTATGTAATTGGTGAAAGGACCTTTGTAATAGTGAATGGCCCTTCTCTTTTTGCAGAGAATTTAGGATTTGCTACGAGGTGTTTCAGATTTCTTGCTTCTAGCCACACTCGGTCGCCCAGTTTGAATGGAGTAAACCGTTGTTTTGATCGAGCAGCCATGATCTGTCGAGTGAGTTCATGGGCCGCAAGAGCTTCGTTTCGTGCAGCTGTGAGAGTGGATAATCGTTGGTTGACCACTGGGAGGTCTGATGATGGGAAAGCCATCGGTAGGGCTTGGGGTTCAAAGCCTATCATGAGGAAGAAAGGGGATTTTCCCGTAACCAAATGGGGATGGTGGTTATGCACGAATTCGGCTATTGCAATATGATTGGTCCATGTCGTTGGCTCGTTCCCACAGAAGATCCTTAAATAGGTTTCTATCTCTTGATTCACACGTACCGTTTCTCTGTCGGTTTGTGGATGGTAAGCAGTGGAGATAGCGAGTTGATACCCGAGAAGTCTCTCCAATTCTTTAGCAAAGGAGGAGGCGAATTGGGGACCTCGATTGGAGATGATCTTCTCATAGAGACCAAATCTGGTAAAGACGTGGGTAAAAAATAGAGAGGCGATACCTTCGGCAGTGACGTTGGCAGTGGTAGGGCATAGGATTACCCCCTTCGTAAGGCCATGGTCGACTATGACCAAGAGAGAGTCAAGGCTGGCGGAGGGTGGGAGACCAGTGATCAGATCGCAGGAGACCTGTTGGAATGGACAGGTACAAGCAGAAGGAATAGGGGCAAGGGGGGGCGCACAGGGTGCATGTTGGACTTATCCTGCTGACAAACCCCGCAGCCAGCGACGTAACGGCGAATGTATTGAGCCAAACTGGGCCACCAGTATTGCGCAGTGACAAGCTGGCGAGTTTTCAGGTAGCCCGGGTGTCCTGCCGTTTCGTGATCATGGCACCCGGACACAATGGAGCGTCGGAGAGGGTCATCACAGGGAATATACAAGTGTCCCTGATAAAACAGTTTGCCCTCATGAAAGGACCAGTCTGATGGGTTACGGGTGGCAGAAGAACTGGGCAGAGGCCTGGGATGGAGCCAGTCGAGGATGACCGGGTCCGAGGCGGAAGCTTGGCAGATTTGACGATCGAGAGTAGTGTCAATTAGGTTGACAAATAGAGAGTCGGGGAGGAGAGTGACGTCAGCGTTATTGGAGGAGACGTCATCGGGAGTGTGATCTGGGCGCTGAGAGAGAGCATCAGGCCCAGCAAGCAATTTGCCGGGGACGTGGTCAATGTGAAGGTCGAAGTCTTGGAGGTCCAACAGCCAGCGAGCCTGACGACAATTGAGCAATTGAGCCTGGCGAAAGTAAGTGAGATTTTTATGGTCAGTAAAGACCTGAATGGGGTTGGGGAAGCCAATAAGATAATGGTGCCAGGCTCGCAAGGCGCGTAGAATGGCAAGAAGCTCGCAGTCATGGATATCGTAATTCCGTTCAGCTGGCGCAAAAGACTGGGAGAGATAGGAACAGGGATGCCAATCCCCATTAATGTCACTTTGTAAAAGAATACTGCTGGTTGCCCATTTAGAAGCGTTAGTGGCAATGGTGAACGGTTTAGAGACGTCGGGAAGTTGAAGAACTGGTTTCGTCAGGAATGCTGTTTTGAGTGAGTCGAAAGCAGCTTGACAGGCCGGGGTCCAAGCCCACAGAACCAATTTCTTTGTGAGATCGATTAGTGGACGAGTGAGAGTGGAATAGTCGTGGATAAAACGATGATAGAAGTTAGCGAAGCCGAGAAAAGAACGGACTTCCTTAAGAGTAATTGGTGTCTTCCAGGTAGAGATGCCGTCTAGTTTGACGGGGTCCATAGCCAATTGACCGGGGTTGACGACCATCCCTAAGTATTCAACTTCGGAGGTATTGAAGACACATTTTTCTAGTTTGAGATGTAAGTTGAGGTTGGTCATTCGTTGAAGAACACGTTTGGTATTATGTTCATGGGTTTCCTTGTCTGGAGAATAAATCAGTAGATCATCCATATAAATGACTAACCATCCTTCCGCGATCATGTCCCTGACTGAGTCGTTCATAAAGTGTTGAAAGGTAGTGGGGGAATTTGTCATGCCAAAGAACATAACCATGGGTTTGAATAGTCCTCGATGTGTGATGAATGCTGCTTTCCATTGGTCACCATCTTTGATTCGAATGTTGTTATACCCCCATCGTACGTCAAACTTGGTAAGTGTTTTGCCATTCTGAGTTTATCGATTAGATCTGTGATGAGTGGTAGGGGGTATGCATCCCGGACGGTATGGTCGTTCAAGTAGCGATAATCTTGATAGGGATGGAGTTTACCATCCTTCTTTTTGACAAAGAAGAATGGCAAAGCCTGTGGGGAGTTCGAGGGATGGATTTTGCTGGATTTGATATGTTCATCAATAAAGTCGTCAGCTGCTTTGGTTTCGTCAGTAGATAACAGATAGAGTTTACCGATTTTTGGAGTAAAGGAATCCTTTAAGTTGATTGCATGATCATATGGTCAAATTGGTGGTAAGGTTCAAACACCTGCTGATAGTCTTGGTACTCCGGTGGAAGGGTTATTTTCGGCTTATTGGCCAGGTTTTGTATGGCTAGATCTGTTGATGTGGTATAAGCTTTTACCATAGCAGGTGATACGCATCGTGGAGTTAGGTAACATTTATCTCCCTTGATAACGCAATTGATGCAATAAGATGTCACCGCTTTCTTGGTAAGATCTTCGGGTCGGAGGAAATCCTCATTGTTTGTTTCGAGATAGTCGTAAAGGCATTTATCGAATTCATGGGTTATCGAGGCATGGCGTACTAAATGCGGTTCGTTTTTGTAATATCCAGGGGCTTGTCGAGTTTCTTGGGCATGATTCTTATTTTTGGCGGCGAGGTCATTTGATCAATCGGTTTCTGGTCTCAGCTGTAGGTGATTTCGTTTCCAGTTGATAACTGGATTTTCTTGTTGAAGCCAAGGGAATCCTAGGATAATACGATCATTTCCGCATCCCATAACGTGGAAAAGAACCTTGTTGGTAGTATGCCCTATAGTGACATAGAGATCGGCGGTGAAATGGATGGTTCCCTTGCTGTTCAGAGTTCCATCAACATTTTTTGACAGGGATTGGTTTTGGTAGTCGGATGCAAGGGATCTGATTCTTTCGGACGAACCCCCAATTGAGGCAATTGATATGTGCTCCAGAGTCTATGAGGGCGGTGGTGACGACTGTTTTCTTTGTACTCACAGGGATTGATAACGTGGTGGTCACGAATAATGATTTCTTGGATTTAGATCGTACAGGCGAGTATTTAGTATGGGAAGGAGAGGCTGACGTCATTACAGACTCTCCGTTTAAAAAGACCCTTGTTGACGAGGATTTTGTCGTCTTCATCGTCACATTCCATCAAGTCCAGGATTTCTCCCATCTCTTCTTCGTCAGTTCTTTTCACAACTACATCAACTCTTTCTTGCTTCTTTTCTCTCCAGGTGGCTTTGGTGTTGACGAAGCAGGTTTTGCACTTGGTGGCCGAGTGACTGGGAAGACGACATTTAAAACAGAGTCCTTGTTACTGACACTCTTTATGGGATTCCGGTGTGAGCTTGGGTGGTCTAGTGATTGTAGTTGCATCAACTTCCATGGCGTTTGGATCCTTGCGGGGAAAAGAGAAAGGACGTGAGACTGGAGTGGATATATGAGAGGTATGCGCTTTGATTTCCCTGACTCTGTCCCAGGCTGCGTTGAAAGATGCGGCTTTTTCATACCATTTGTCGATTGAATCTGGTACTGGATCCATAGTCATAATGCGCATCATTAGGTTTGATGGAATTCTGGTGGAATAATAGCTGATTAAAACATTGTGGTCGGTGATTCTGGCACGTGCGGCGTTGGTCTGGAACTCGGTGGTATAGAGGCTAAGGGAAGGGGTGAATATGCCTTTACTTAGGATCATCTTCTTTGTGGAAAGCCATCCGATAGCTTGGTTGACGACATCATGATGTTTGAATGCCCTATTAAGCTTAGCAGTGAAGGAAGCCCAGGTACCCATATTGAGTGTACCATCGTTTTGTATGCAACTGATGCGAAATGTAGCTGCCCAACTCTTGGCCGATCCTTTATTCATGTATGAAAGAGCGAAGGCAATTTGTTTGGCATCATTGTTGTAGATTTTGGAATTGGTACTGAGATAGAATACGACGTTGTTGTACCATCCTGGGTATTCGGAATAGGTTCAGTCGAACTCCTGGGGAGCATTGAGTCGAAGTTCAGTGGGTCGGTTAGTCATTGGTAGTGTGGTAACAGGGGATCAGGGTGAAGGCTGAGCAGGTGCAAGGGATCTAGGTGATGGTTGTACTGGGGTTACTGGCAAAGTTTCTTCGTTATCTTCGTCTTGGTCCGGGGTTTCTGAGAGTTCTTCGTCGTCCGATGATTCTGGGATTACTGGGGGTGGATGTCGAGGAGTTGTTCTCGACGTTCTGGGAGTACTTGAAGACAGAGTGAGGAAGGATACGGCTCACGATAATAGTGGCCATGCAGAAGGTAACTTTGAGCTTTTGTTATGTGTGGACCAGGTAGGCTCGCACATATCCGCAAGGTGACTAGGACTGTTGGACGAGGACTAGGACTTGAGGAAGGCTTCGTTGTAGAGAGGCCTTTTACTAGGACTGAGGGACTAGGGACCGAAGTCGGCAAATGGAGAGGTAGAATTGCGGAGCTCAAAGTTAAGGAATACAGGTCGTGCTAGTATGATTTATATACTTGATAGAGACTAGCACGGACCAAGACTAAGAAAGAAAGAAGAGATAAAAAGAGATGAGTAAAAGAATGTTATAGAATTGTAGTGAATGCGAGCGAAGCGGAAGGAACCCTGTTGAAGGGTAGGAATTGACGAGGTTACATATGACTCAGTTAGTGAGTCAGCTATCGAAGGCCGAGGAATCGGAAAGAAGAAAAGTAATCGTAATCAATATGACGAGGGAAAGGTGAACCCGCGGGTTACCGTAGAAAGGTCATCACGATGGGGAAGATAAAGAAAATAGAAAAGAAAGAAGAGATGGATCGTAACAACGAGGGGATGGGGGACAGGGGGGGGGTCATGGGGTGGGTATTAACTTTGGACTGTTGACAAAGAGCACAGCCAGCAACAAAGTTTTTAACAAAGGTAGCGAGGCTTGGCCACCAAAAATCACGTTCCAAGAGTGCCTTGGTGCAAAAAATGCCCAAGTGTCCAGAAGCAGGGGCCAAATGAAGGGCATGTAACAAAGAGGAACGCGAAGTGGGGGAACGTACATGCAACCACAAAAATAAAGGTGACCATTATCAAAAGACCAATCAGATAATGAGGAACAAGGAAATAAAGGGGAGCCCTCATCAAGGGAGCGAAGAGCACAAAGAACAAGGGAGTCAGAGGAAGAAGAAGCACGAAGAACAAGGGAGTCAGAGAAAGAAGAAGCACGAATCTGGTCAGCAAGGGCAAGGTCAAGGGCAGAAATGATCTGAGGAGTAGGGAGAATAGCAGAGGAGGAATTATCCAATGAGATATCAACCACATCACGATGAGACAAAGTGTTGGCAGGGGCCATGCGAGTGCCAGGCGTGACCTGCCAAATGAGATCAAAGTCTTGGAGAAATAGGGACCAGCGAGCTTGGCGACAAGATAATTTCCGAGGATCCTTGAGGTAGGAGAGGTTCTTGTGATTAGTGAGAACAGTGATAGGATGTGAAGTGCCTTGTTGATACTGTTTCCATTCCTGAAGGGCGAGAATGACCGCTAGGAGTTCCCGGTCATAGATGTCATAATTGCGCTCCGCTGGGGAGAAGGTCCTGGAAAAGTAAGTGCATGGATGTAAATCCCCATTAGTATCCACTTGGAGAAGAACAGCTCCAGCAGCAAGGAGAGAAGCATCAGTCATAAGGGAGAAAGGACGAGAAACATCTGGAAGAAGAAGGACAGAAGTGGAGGAAAAGAGCTTTTTGAGGTGGTTGAAGGTGATCTGCTGGAGGGACATCCAAAGCCAAGGTTCATCTTTGCGAGTGAGCAACGTAAGGGGTGCGACAATGTTAGAGAAATTAGGAATGAACTTTCTGTAGAAATTAGCAAACCCCAAGAAGGAGCGAATACCCTTGATGGAGGAAGGTGGTTTCCAATCCACAATAGCTGAAAGTTTAGTAGGGTCCATGAGGATATGACCCTGGCCAATGATAAGTCTGAGGTATTTCATATGCGAAACATCAAATGAGCATTTGGACAGTTTCAGCGAGAGGTTGTGTTCACATAATCAGAGCAAAACATGGCGAGTGCATTCATGGTGCAGGGTAAGATTGTCTTGAGTGTGAACACCTATATCGTCCATATAAAGTTTTAGCCACCGTTCAGCAATCATGTCAGTGAATATATCATTCATGAAAGCCTGGAAAGTAGGAGGGGCATTGCAAAAACCGAAGAACATTACCGTGGGTTCGTATAGACTAAGGGGTGTAATGAAGGCGGCTTTCCATTGATCGCCATCTCGAAATCAAATGTTGTTATATCCCCAATGGACGTCGAACTTGGTGAATAAAGTGGAATCCTTCATGTCATCAATGAGTTCCGAGATGAGTGGAAGAGGATAAGCATTGCGAATAGTGTGCGAATTAAGATACCGATAGTCCTGACAAGGATGAAGTGATCCATCTTTCTTGGGCACAAAAAAGAAGGGGGAGGCCTGTGGAGACTTTGAGGGGACCATACGACCAGTTTTGAGGTTTTTATCAATGAAGTCCTTGCATGCTTGGTGTTCTGCCGGGTTAAGAGGATAGACCTTGGCGATTTTGGGGATGAAGGAGGGCTTGAGGTCAATGGAATGGTCGAAGGAACAATGAGGGGGTAGAACACTGAACATTTTCTCAGAAAAGATGTCAGCGAACTCAGAGCACCAAGAAGGGAGTAGAACGGAGGTTGGAGTGGCTTGTTGTGCGATTTGTGTTGACAGAGTGATCTTTCCAATGTGTGCGGGGTAGGAGTCTTCCTCCTCACAACAGGGCGGACTCTCATGAAGAGGTACAACAGTGTCCTGAAGTGAGAGGGAGTTGGTCTTCCAATCAATCTGAGGGTTATGTCTTTTGAGCCAGGGGGTTCCAAAGATCACGCGAGCAGAACCGAGGGAGGTGACTAGGAATGTGATCTTGTCCTTGCCCTCAGGGAAGAGGACAGTCACAGAGACCGTGTATTTAATGGTTCCTTTATGATTGGTGGTGCCATCAACATTGTAAGCGGTGAGAGGTTGAGGGAGACGATGAATGGTGGAATGAAGCTTTGGGACAAGGGAAGTGTCGATGAAGTTGTTGGTTGCTCCAGAATCAACTAGAGCAGAGGTGGCGATGCTTTGAGATCTGGCTAGTAGACGAACTGGGAGATGCAGAGTTCATTCATTGCGAAGTCCTACTAGTACAGAGGAGATATCTAGGGAAGAAGACATCGTTTTGACTTCCCTTACTGAAAACCCTTGCTAGACTCTTCTTCAACAGCTTCATCGAAACATAGCTTGAGGGTTTGGAGAATTTCTCCTTCGTTCTTGCCAGAGGAACGAAGGCTATTGACATAGGTATCTAAGGTAGATGGGGTCTTGGAGGGTGGGATTGGTGACGAAGGGGATGTCATCATAGCTACTGCTCAAATCTATTGGGGGCGAGGGGGAGAAGAGGAAAACGCCTTGCAGTTCTGAGCATTATGTCCTTTCTTGCAGCAACGAAGGCAAAGTCCTTTTCAAAAACAATGAGCTCGCTCAGCAGGAGTGAGTTTGGCGACTTTGATGGCATCAACGTCCATGGCATTTGGGTCAGAGACAGACGAGGTGGTGTGGTTGCGAGGGGTGAATACTAAGGGAGCTCGATGCCCCTTGCGAAGAGCAGTGATGCATGCCTTCTGAGCATGGAAAGTCTTAGCCTTGATGATCCATTTGGCGATGGTGGTGGGGAGTGGGGTCATAGAGAGGATGATGGTGGAGAGCTGTTGGTCAAGCCCAAGCGAGAACTGATCAATGAGGGTGATTTAGTCAGAGATTCCTGCCTTCGAAGCGACATTCTGGAAGTCTGTGATGTACTTCTGGAAGCCATAATCAATCTCGCCAGAGGGCAGCTTAGAGGACTTCTGGATGAGCTTGGAGAGCTCAAGACGTGCGGTGGCTTTGGTGTCAAAGGGGTAGAAGGTGGATTTGAAATTTTCTACAAATTTCTGGAAAGTCTTCTCCTTGGAGTTGACAAAGGTGTCAGCCATGCGATCGTACCACATCTCAGAGAAAGAGACTCCCCATTCCTTACTCATCTTGTTGAGTGTAGTCATGATCTTTTCCTTGGCCTTCTTGTAGAGTGAGCTGTTGATAGAAAAGTAGGCATTCATCGCCTTGATCCATTGGGTGGCATCAGCTGGTACACCCGAGAAGTCTGCTGGGAGGGCAGCTTTGAGCTCGGACATGGCAACAATGGGGTGTGGTGGGGTGACTGGGGGTATGTTGGGGGTGACTAGGGTGCTAAGAACTGATGGGGTGAGGATAGCTGGTTGTACTGGGGGGGTTACTGTGGGGACTGGGTTCTCGGGGAGGGTTCGAGGTACTGAGAGAGTTTGAGGGTCTGAGGTAGGTCTACTGGATGAAGAGGGGATTCTTCGTTTATGATACTGAGGGGTCAGGGGTAGGGTGCTTCGTGGAGGAAGCGCTGAGGACTGTGGGACTAGAGCTAGGGAGGTATCTTCCTTGTCAGACAAGGACTCTTGGGCTTGGTATCGAGGGGCTATTGTGACTGGTGGGTCCTACTCCTAGATAGGAGGGACAAAGGAGATTCTCGATCTTTTGTTACGCGAAGCGTACTAGTGAGGACGATGAGCTAGCAAAGTAGCACCTCTACCATAGAGAGGGTGCACTTCCTTGATCTCTTGTGCTAGTGAAGACTAAGGGTACTTTGCCACACGAAGGCAAGGCTAAGAAGGACTGAGGTTGGGGCTGAGGGACGACTGAGGGACTAAGGGTGATCCAAGAGTATGCTAGATTGTGCAGATCAAGAATGAGAAGAGAGTATAGTGGGAAAAGTACTGAAATAGACAGGGATGCGTAATCATGGAACAAGATGGAAGGAGAAAGAAGATTAGCTAATCTAGAGGGACACATAAGCAAAGAACCTGATGGAACTCAGGAGAAGATTAGCTAACTACACAATTATGAGAGAAATCATGGTAAAGAAAGAAAGTTCAAGAAGGAAGACAAAGATGGGTGCGATCGCCACACGAGAAGAGAAGAATATGATCATAAGAGTAGAGAAACATACCACTAACACAAGAAGGTGAAGGGCGAAGGATGGAGAAGCAGTATGTGAAACGAAAGAGGAGGAAAATTGTAACACACCCTGCCCAGACTTTCTTGCTAGCGCACATCTCGCTTTACTTGAAAACCCAGCTACACCATTCCCGACAGCATTAAAGCAATAATCTATATATCTAAACTACCGCGATATGCTGACTTTGCTACACAATTACTCAATGCAAAAACAGTTTGTCCCAATTCTGCTGTTGATTCTGCCTCCGTACCCACCATTGCTATGATCAAACACATGACAGTGGTGGCCTGGGAGCAACAACTCTCCAGGCGTAAGCCCACACTGCCTACTATGGTTCCCGTGCACCAAGCGCACAAAACCAAGCCTGTCAAGTGCAAGCAGGTGGACCCAACGTTTACTCAGCAGCAATAACCCATTGCAGGTCCTTCAATCTCAGGTGGCAGCACTACCAAACCTTTGTGCAAGGAGTGTTGTGAGGGTAAACGATCCACCGGAGCGACAAAGAATTGAGCAGTGTGCCAACCAAGCGGTTGAACAAGCCGCTTCAAATTTCTCCTTTTCAACATTGACTGATTTAACAGTCGCACCCAACCTGATCATGCCACCACTGACATTCACACCATCACCTGACACGGTGTTTCCATCACCTGCCGACATCCATCCTGCCTACTGACAACAAGTCGCTACCAACCGCTCTGTCTTGCCTCACCCTCTCACTCCTCCAGTGCACGACCCACGCACAACCTCGCACACACCCGGTGTGGCCCACTATGTGCCCCTAGCCTTTCCTGAAACCCAGCGCACTGTCGCACTTGCCGACTCGCTCGGCATACCAGCAACATAGGCAACAGTCAAACGGCTGGACCTAGTCATCACAAAACGCGAGCCCTGGGTTGAGTGGGCATGCCTGCCACCCCTCGCCTTTCCAAATGGATGGGCTGTTCGCACAGGACATGCCCGATGTTGTCTCTTCTCATACCTTTGCTGACTGTCTCAAGGACACAGCACGGCTTCCTCTTGCTGACACCACTCGAAACCTGATTCTGAAACAGTGAGTCTGGGCATAGGGGAACCTGATACCTACCTCAAGGCATTCTTCCACTATGCAGCCAACCCACTTGATGAAGCCATTGAGCTGGGTATGTTTGATTACATCCCTCGCTCAGGATCTGATGTTCGACCCACAAGGCAATATCATTGAGGATGAGGATCCATATGGGTATGGGCTTTTTGGATCTGATGATCCCATGGAGGAATGGTCAGTCCTTCCTTTCCTATGTTCCTCATACACATGGGCTGATGAAACTTCACTTCGCAGAAATAACAATATATGTCGTGTTCTTTCATCATTAGTTGCTTCCCATGTAGTAACTACTTTTCCAAATGACCAATGTTCTTTGAACCCTCTCACAAATTGTGATGATTGTAGTGGGACTCCTAGCAATAGGAAAGGAAAAGGAAAATCTCATTCACATGATATGCCTCTCCATGTTTGGCTCCTAGACTCAGGTGTTTTGTCACACTTTACTAGTGATATACATGACTATGTCCAATATCAACCATTCATGGTCCCACAAAGCACACAGACTGCAAACAGATCTGCACCAATCCTTGGAGTTGGTACTGTCTTAGTGTGGTTCAACAACAAGCTTGTATGATTAGCACCTATCATACATATGCCTGATTGCACCTTAAAACTCATTTCTATGGGTACTCTTCTATGCAATTTGTGCATCTGTCTTTAACAGGAGATAGATGCCATTCATTTTGATGACACCTGTTTGAATTCCACCTTCCTCATTTTCCATACACATCCAGGTGACACTATGTTTTGGTTCAAATTGGTTGTCTGCTCCACCCATGCATAATGCACAAACACTTTCTCTAGTTGCCACAGACTATCAACTTTTGCACCAGTGCCTTGGACACCCCTCGAAAGAGGTTCTCTGCGCTGCCAAGAAACACCTTCAGGGTTTTCCTGATGTTTCCATTCCACAACAACCTGGCTTATGTTGCAGATGTCAATTAGGTAAACAACCTAATTGCTCCTTTCCTCATAGTGAGATGTGGGCTACTGCTCCCTTTGTGTTGATATATTGTGACCTCAAATCCTTTGAAGTCCTAGGTTACAGCAAGAAGCGATATGCTGTTGTCTTTTATGACGATTACTCTTCTGCTGCCTGGATTTTCTGTCTGGCAACAAAGGATCAGATGCTTCGTGTGACCAAGCAGTTCTTTGCTGCTGTGCATACCCAATACAATACCAACATTAAACATTGGCATTCTGATTCAGGAGGAGAGTTCACCTCTAAAGCCTTCATAGACTTCTTGAAGGATAATGGTATCTCTATCCATCGTTCTGCTCCATATGTACATCAACAGAATGGACGTGCAGAACGTATCATCCATACATTGATGGACAAAGCACAGGCCATGTGTTTTGATGCCTGTCTCCCCCCTTCTTGGTGGGAATTTGCCCTCCTTCACGCATTGCATGTATATATGCGTACACCAAATGCATGCCTGCACTAGAAGACACACCATGAACTGTTGCACAAGTGCAAACCTACTGTGTCTTACCTTCGCGTCTTTGGCTGTTCTGCTTATGTTCATATCCCTCCTGAGACTCATAATGGCAAACTTGCCCCTATGTCTGAATTGATGACTTACATCAGTGTCTCTCCTCATGGAGACTGGAACCATCTCTTCATGAGGGATCATGGTGTACTTTTCTCTTCAGCACATGCCATTTTTGATGAGCATCTTTTTCCCTGTTGCACTAGGCACCCTGTTTCTGGAAATGGTCTTTCCAACCCCATTTCTCATCATGCCCCTGCACACCGCCATGCCGACAATCCACCTATAGGCTATTCATACCGGCTGGTCCTCTGATGAGGATGAGGATGGCGTGGCTGCCCCTCACTCTCATTCCTTACCTCCTCCTCCTGAACTGGTTGCACCCACTTCTTCTTCTGGATCATCACATGCACCTCCTGGGATCCCCACGCCAGTTACCCCTCCTCGTGCACCTCGTCCTCCGCCCGTTGTTCCTCCTGTGCCTCATTGTAGTGAACACCAACATCATCCACCAGTTCGACCTGGCAATGTTTATGGGGAACGGCATCACCCCTTGCAGCAATTGCAGGACATTGAGCGCGATGCTCGCTGGCAGGATCTTGTTCAATCCAGTCCCTCTGCTCCTTCTGACGCTGCTCCTGCTCCCTTATGTGCCCACTCTGTGAAACCCAATGACCCTGCCTCCAACAAACTCGTTGCATGGGTTGTTCAGGCTGGAGGAGACAAGTTGACATGCTTCCTGCTATGCCCCTAGATGACTCTTTTCACACCGATGTCAACTATTGTGAGTGGTCCTACCATGATATCTTAAAGCTGCCATCAGATGAACAATCCCTATGGCGTAAAGCTTGTGAAAACAAGCTTCAAACCCTTAAAGACTGCAAAGTCTATAAAATAGTCGACTGCCCTACTCACCGAAAGGTGATCAAGAACCGATGGGTTTTTGATGTGAAGCCTGATGGCCGCAAATGTGCCAGATTGGTTGCCAATGGTTTTTTACAAGTAGAAGGCATAGATTTCGATCAAATATTTTCCCCAGTAGTACACTTCGAAACAGTTCAATGCATGCTCGCGCTTGAGTCCTGGCATATTACTGGATTAGATGTACGATCTGCCTATCTTTATGGAGAACTGGAAGAGGGACTCTACATGGAGTTTCCTGAGGATTTCTTGCCTCCTCATCTAAAAGGCAAGGTCCTACGACTCCTGCATGCAATTTATGACTTGAAACAAGCTGGACTTGTCTGGTGGAAAACACTAGATAGATCCATGAAGGAGCTAGGATTTACCCGCCTACACTCAGATGCTGGATCATTCATATACCATGTCGGTAAAACATTTGTGCTGGCAATCATCTACATTGATGATGCCCTATTCTGCGGACCAGATCAAGCTTTGGTAGATAAGCTCAAGGCTGCGTTCATGAAGAAATGGGAATGTTGTGATCTTGGGGAACCTCATGAAATTCTCTGAATGACAATAAAGCGAGATGGTCGAAAGATACTACTTGACCAAAGAATACCTCGCAAAAATACTTGACCGCTATGGCATGGCCAATGCCAGGCCAGCCTACACACCACTTCCTCCTGGCTATAATCTGGAGAAGAATGATTGCCCTGTTGACGCAGCGCTAAGAACAAATTTCCAACAAGTTATTGGCTCATTATTGTACCTAATGATCAGTACCAGACCTGACATTGCACATGCAGTTAACACTATAGCTCATGCCTCTGCAAATCCGTCACAAGCCCACTTCAACAAAGCATTACATATCTGTCGATATCTTGTGGGTACATAAATTTACCAACTTGTATATGATGGTTCCCTGAATAAGGGACTTTGTGCTTGTACTAACTCCAATTGGGCTCAGGACCATCTTACTCGCCATTCCCAAACTGGGTATTATCTTAAACTGGTGAACTGTGTGTTTTTGTGGAATTCACACTTATACAAAACCACCGCATTGTCATCCACTGAGGCTGAATACATGGCTTTAAGCGATTGTGCTTGACAAGCTGTATGGATTCGCCAGATGATGAGGGAACTTGGTTTTAACCTTGGACCTACAGTATTCCCATCTGTGGGGACAATCAGGGGTCACTCTTCATAGCACAAAACCCCATTATGGAGAAGCACATTCATATTTGTTATCATTTCATGCGGGACGTGGTGATGAAGATATTGAGCTTCTTTATATGCCTGGACCTGATAACCCAGCGGATATGTTTACTAAAAACGTCACTTGTGTCACGTTTGAGAAATTTTGCTCACAGCTTGGACTTGTGTTTTCCAATGCAGATATGCTCACCCTTCTCCTCTTTCTATTCCTTACTTTTGCTGCTTTTCATATTACATACATCAAGCAAGGGGGAGTGTTGAAGGAAACGGTAGTTACCCCTATAGGCTTAGTAATAAGCTTAGTCATACTCAAGACTTGTACACTATATAAGTCGTCTCAGAGTATGAATACAGCTAGCTGATTCTGAATCACTCTTGAACCTTAATTAACACCATCGACTCAAAGGTATGTAAGATTGCCTGCATTGCTCTTCCCAGCTCCTTGTAAAGGGAGCATGCCATTGCAACAAATCCAGCAGAACATAGGCTTACATTCCGGTTTTCACCCAATCCTTGAGCATTGCATCCAGCTTCATGCTGTGGTAGTCATTTGCAAGGATCCTCAAAACTGGCAAATATAATTCATCGTATGCGTCCTCGACATCTTGAGCATTGAGACTAGGGCACTTGTCCATCCCATGTTTTCTAAACGAGCATAGCACAGTGTGAACCTGCAATGAATTCCATAAGACACAGTTAAGGTAGTTTGATTTCGTCGATAGCTTCCCATTGTGGTGACAAGTATCAACACCTTGTATGGAACGTACTCTTGAAATTAGCAAATTGGTGAAGTGATTTGGATGTGTTGCTATAATAAAATGAAAGGCATAAATTCTTTAATGCCTTATGGGAAAAGTTACTTGTTCTACCCTGCATTCCGTGTCAGAACACAAAAGATACCAATGGAATATGGGAATGGGACAGGAGGCCCTAGGAAACAGAAAGGACGGATGAGGGGGCACAAGAGACAAGGAGGATGAAAGGGCTGGCTCACCTGGGGGTCAGGCTCTCCCCGCAGATACATCGACATGTTTAGTAAATTGTTGGCCTTCTGCTTAACCTCTGCAATATGCTCCTCTTCGGTCGTTGTGGTTGATGATGGATAAAGGTCGTAGTTGGCATGTAAACTTTTCAAAACGGCTTTCTTGATGTCACTGCAGAATGTTTGAGTATCGTTAAAGAGCTGCAATGTTGTCAGTAATGGTATGCAAATTAAAATGAACGCTTACCAGACAGCACATGCCCAGCTTGTAATTTGGATAGTAACCTACATGTTAACAGTGAATCAGAGATATCAGTGAATGAACAAAGCTTACCAGCTCCTATCTCCAAGCCATTGTCCTCAAAGTGAGCTATAACCTCAACAAGTACCTCCCAGCATGGGCCATCAACTGTCTGCTCAAGTCAAGGGAATGCATTCTCAACAGTGATGTGCAGTTGCATTCATGCCTTCGCAATGTTGAGGAGCTTCACCCAGAGTGGAGGGTAGAATGCAAGAAGGGTGGGTTTGATGGGCAGAGTGCCTTTCAGATTGTTTGAGTATTTTCCATGGTGACATGGTTGTTCTTCGGCAACATCACTTTTGGGATCCTTGTCCTCATCATCCTCTCTGGGTATGTCAGGTGAATTATTGCGTCTCCTCTGCGATGGTTGATAATCCTGCTCACTGCAAACACTTGCTAGGTAGGTCGAGGAGAGAGAATGACAGAAGCGATTGGCTGCATGGTGGCACTTGATAAGATCATAGCTAATACCAACCTTCAGTGGGATTAGTGTTGAAATTTCCATAAGAAACAAAAAAAATGAAACCCACACTCTCATCTCCTCGTTGGTATGAAGGCTCTTTGCCATTGCCCATTAGGGCTCCAGAGCTCACACAAGACGCAGGTGGTGATAACGAAGGTCGTGGAATGACTGGACAAGTGGTAGATGCTTGGGGCTGGGGGCTGGGAACACACTGAGTAGCCTGAGCTCCAAGTCACTGCCTTCTAGGAGGGGGCTGTTTGTGCTGACCTGTAGTCTGTTACTGGGAATCAAGAACCTGAAGTGGGTGAATAGTTGTCTGTTAAGAGCTAGAAGGTAAACGATCATCCTGAGAGCATGGGGCTGTGGTCTCTCCTACTGATTATTGGACCAAGATGATTGAATGGATGAGCGGTGCTGCTAAGAACTGTGCAGGGCTGATTCACGATGAGATGACACTGGTCTCTGAACAATGGATTCCTGAGGCTCTGCTGGAGCAGGGCTCCTGTTCAACTGGCTCTCATCAGTAATATCTCCAATCAAAGATGTAAGTTATTGGGTGTGGAGAGAAACATAGAAAACTTACCAGTTCTTTGATCACAAATCTTGATGTCACCCTTGTCATCACCATCATGGTAGAGCATATTGATATAACCAAAGTCAATGTTATCGGAGAGAGGAGACAAGGTGATTGCCTGCTTTTTACCCTTGCATATATGATGCTATTGTTGACATTGCTCCGACTCTGGTGTATGTCGGGATTGTTCAGGTAATTGACTTTGAGGCCTGTCGAGTCGACCTGGTAAATTCTCGCCTTCTGGATCTGGCTCTAACTTGTCATCTTCTCTCTCTCTCAGCCTTGACAAAGGACTACTGGGAGTCTGTGCGTGCAGAATCCAGAGTGATGACTGAACTGGTACTGGACACCAGACCAATGGGGTAAATGACACCGGAGTCATGCTTCTTGGATGGGATGGACAGGAAAAGGGGGGGGTTCTGTGAGCTGAAAGCCAAAATGACTGCCTGAAACTGCTTGAACAGCAGTGGGAACAGATGTACTAGTAGTCAGTTCACCACGCCTTACATTCGCATCCATAGTAGTTTATGCCTAATAGATGTCAGACAATAATACTAGTAGTAGAATAAAATACTATGTACCTCCGAATTATCGCCTGCCTGTTTTCTGGGTTCTTTCTTCTACCTCTTACAATGTGGGATTGGTGCCATGATGTTGACCGGCTCATCATCAGGAAGGCTGACCTGAAACCTGGGTGGTTGGGATGGCCCCACAATAGCTCGCTCAATTAACTCCAGTTGCTGCAGATGACCACCTGTACGAGCATTGGCCCACTTTGGACACTGCACGGGAGTCTGCTCCAAGTTTGGGGCAGCACAATTAACATCTGCAACATTCTCCTATACACCGGTAGGTCCTGTTGGAGAGTAATCAATTTCAGGGATGAGTATGAGAGGGTCGGGAGCAGAGTGTTGCAAGAGAGCTTTGTTGTCATATGCCATACACCACTCCCATTGCCATTCAGACCACTCCAACCACTCCTACTGTGATCCCGACCACTCCTACTGCGATTCCGACCACTCCTATCACAACTCCTGCACCTCCTACAACTTCTGTTGCATTTCCATGACTCCTATCGCATTTCTGCAACTTCTATCACATTTCCGAAACTCCGACCACTTCCTAGCGCAACTCCGCATGGTATTCCGACTCCTAGTGGAACTCCAACCAACTCCTAGTGGGAATTCCTTGTGGAATTCCTACTCCGAGCAAAACAACATTTCGTGTGATTTCGTCTTCATTTCTTCTTGTTTCAGTGTGACACCATTTCATATTTGTCATTCATCAGTTCTTTGACACCTATTTCACCTTCATCAGACATATTTACATTGTTTCTGATCATTTCCAATCTGATGTCTACTTTGACATTCTGTTCTGATCATTTGATTTCTGTTCTGTCTTTCTCCAATTCCACTGTTGGTCTCACATTACCAAGATGGTAACCACCTTCCTTATATATACCCATAGTCACCATCATGTAAACTATCCTTGATATCAACTAAGACCAACTCTGGTCTCTTGTCATTGCGTCTTCTGTTCATTTCGTGCAAATCCAGGACAATCCCAACTGACCAGCAAGGGCACAGCGCTCCACTCCGAGTCACTGAAGCCAAGTCCTCCCCTCCATCAAATTTCTGCACTCCAGAATTGCACCAGAGTTGACCAGAGTTAACCCAGCCTTAACATTTGTTTTGGTCCGATTAGGAGGCTGTCGCATTGGTGCCATGCTACTAGTGGCAAAAGCAAAGGTGAGCCTGCAAGGCACCTGTTATTTAAATCCTTGAGAAGATTTGTTAATGAGTAAATTCATAGTAGTGAATAAAGACCGATACAAACATGTAAAGACCACATTACATCTACAAGCCGTTGCTGAACCAAAAAGTCACTCAGCTGGGCTAAAAGCTCAAACTATTCCCTATCTGGTTAGTCCATTGACAGAAACGTGCTGTTACGTGTGTACTTGGGTAAGCACGCACGTAGCCCTGGTGAGGTCGAGGACGAGGGAGTCCTTGGCCGATGCCGTCGAAGGTGTACGCTGAGACGTAGGCTGCACACGGATAGTGCCTGCCAAGGGATCGTATACCGGGTCGAGCGCGGAATCAGCAAAGGAAGCTAGGATTGCAAGGAGGTACAAGGACTAGGGGTAGATCTAGGACTAGGGTCTAGGATCCAAGGGAAGTCCAGGGACTAGGAGTAAACCCAGGGAGATCAAGAATAGAGGACATGGTACGTGCTACTATGGTTTATATAGCGTAAGGTAAGGGGCACGGACCATGTCATGAAAGGAGAAAGAGAACAGCACCAGTCAAGGGCTGTGTGGAACGAGGACAGCACCGGTCATGGGCTGTGTGAAGGAAGGTCATAGAATACGAGAGAAACGGAGAGAAGGGACTAAGAAAGGAAAGCACAGGAAGTAGGCTGTGCAAGAAGAGAAGCCGAAGCTATGCGCGTGAGAGCATAGGGCGAAGGGTATTCTATGAAAGGAAAGGAAGATCAAAGAAGCAAAGGGAAAGGAGGCGGACTCAATAGTGAGTCAGAGACAGGGGCGATGACTCATGTTGAGTGAGTCAAGGGGAGCCGAGAAGGCGAGGTCGTTATTGGAGGGCTCGGGTTAGGCCGAGGGGATGCACGAGGAGGGGACGAGGCGTGCATGAGGCGGAGATCAGGAGACGGGGATCTAGGGATGACCATAAGGTCCGAGGGAACAGGGAAGGACCACGGGTATGGTCCGGACATGAGGACAAGGGAAGGACCGAGGATAAGGTCTGAAGTGGGAATAAGGAAGACTCGGGTAAGCACGAGGGGAACTCGTGGTGTGAGGCTGTGAAAGGAGGCCGCAGCAAGGCGGTGCTGGAATGGAAGCCGCAGCAAGGCGATGCTAAAGGGAAGCCTCGAGGTAAACACATGGTGAACACGAGGCGTGCTTAGGGAACGAGTCGGAATGAACGGAGGAAGGCTGTACTCAGCGGGTACAGCACGAGGAGCGCGAGGAGGATCCAAAGGAGTATGCCGAGGGCGACGTTGTAGACCGAAGTTAGGGGTTCCCGTAAAAGGAGTAAGAATAGGGGAAATCGTAACACGTGCTGTAAAGACAGCTCCCCACCAATCAGATTACAATGTCATGGGTGCGTAAGCCATATAAACCATAGAGTCAAGTGTTCATTTCAGACACTTTGCAGATGTAGTACAACTTATTCAGGTTAGTGGGATATGTTTTTCGGCCCCATCATTACATGGCATGGGACAACCAGGTAGGTGGCTAGTCATGAAACTTGATGCCCAGCGGGAATGTTCAAGTTGTGGCACTTTGTTAGTAACGGCCATCATGATTGATGTACCCGAACACCTGAAATTGGAAATTCTAGCTGTATAATCTAGGAGAACAGTGTGCAATTCCCTTCCAACATGCAAGTAGCATTCAGTGTCAAAGTAGAATTACTATGTATATCGGATAAATACATTCCTCAGCATATCAATATCGTGGCTGGCAAGGATGGGCTTCCCATCAACTGCATCATCAGGCTGCCAAAAACCATTTGACTCATCTCTATTCACATTCACAGGGTATTTTACCTTACCCTCCTTCCCTGTCTAGTCAAAGTCAACAAACATGAACTGCTCCACTGGTATATGATTGGCCTTTGACACCATAATGTTCAAGTCATGGATATCGCCATGCACATAACCCTTCATGTGCAGCTGACAGAGCTTTTCCTCTATTTTTGAGTGGAGTAAAGGAGGTGGGCAAACACATGGGTCAGACAATGGAATGTAGTGTTCCGGTAGTGCGTCCATGATCACTATGAGCCACCCCCCAGTGATCTGGTCAAAACCTCGGCGTGCAGGTGCACATCCAATCAACGCACAGAAAAAGTGCACCTCAACTGAATAACATTGGACAAACTTGACGCAGATCCTACCATTGTTGGGCAGTGTTCCAAAGAAGAGAAGCTTGTTCCCAAACAGCTGCCTGTTGTATTTGAACCCCTCCAAACGTCTGTCTGCCTAGGATATAAATTGATTGCGATACAGATAGACCTGAGTGCATGATGACCCACATTCAGGGGTCATCGTTCGATAGTGCTCCTCTAGTGAACCAATCGCTCTCTTCAACCCTCCGACATGCCGTGCCACTCTCATTTGGTTCTCAACGTCTGTCCTATGGTAGTGGAGCACCAGAGGTATGGAAAGCATCTGCACTATGGGATGCTCAGTCCACACTGCACCAGAAAACACGATATATGGTCCTAAGCCAGAGCCCATCAGTTTCCGGCAGGTCAAAACATAATGCATCCCATGCTCACCAAAAATAAAAAATGATAAAACAAGGCAACACCGACTCAGGTAACTTTGGTGCTTGTGTTCTTGTTGATTCGAGGTAGTACCAGCTTGCTTGAATATAGAGATCTGTGCCAGTGCACCCAACCTCATTCTTGAACTCAGCAATCACATATCAATACCTGTTCACCAACATGTTGCCATCAGTCATGTAAATTCAGGTTATGCTGTCTAAACACCTCGTGAACCGCTGTCGCTCACTTCCCTTCATCTGTATAAATTTTAGACATCACAGCAGACAGTTCCCTTGTGAACTTGTTGTCTTCCACTGTTGTTTTGTGTGTCTGGCAATTGTCAAGAAACTCCCCAAACACAGGATGCAGTAATGTCACAGAAATTGTAGCCTCGGCACAAGGGGGATGGCTGCACAAAATCATTTTCTCCTGATCATTCTGTAACTTCACAAATTCTGAGGGTTTCCTGGCAGTTGAAGGTGCTTGTGGTCCATTCATGGCAAGGTACCGTGACTACTTGACTGCAAGATGCCCAGAGTGCGAAGCGAGGAAGTGTTCACATGAAAGTGCTAGAGAATTATAAGTAAACGATATATAGCACAGTCTTACTATTCTTACATTGATCAAGCAGTTCGACAACCACATGTGGTACCCGAGAAAAAGGAATGTCATCAAACACCTTTTCTAAAGATGTGCTCCCTTCAAGAAGAAGTACCAAGACTATTGTGAAGCTCCAAACCTGCATCCTCGTTTACTGGAATTTTGTAGAGTTTCAAGTGATCAGATGATAGATTTTTGCTATATGTCACCTTGATTGCATTTTTGAGGCCATTAATGCTGGCCCTCATTGATATTCGGACCTCAAACGAGTCTCCGGGGCCTGTTCTCCATCCCCAACAATGAAGAAGCATCAAGCTGTCTGGGAATGATTGTCATTTAAAGTCAAGTTCGAATCAGAAGTGGCACATACCAACAATGAGGTGGAGTCAGCCGTTGGGAGGAAGTGTCATGAAAACAGCTGACAACTTATCCAGTTCCTGTAAACAGTCCCCGGGCCCCAGAATGAAGATGGTGGCCATGTAAAGAGTACCTTCAAGGGAGTCAAGTGGAAAAGAAACTTTGTAAAGAGTGAGATCATCGGCATCGATGTCCTGAAAGGTCACTGATTTCTTGTTCTTGATTACTTATTTGAGGTCTTCAACTGTCTCTATGCTGGAAATCTTGACCAAGAAGACATCACTGGTCATGGGACTGCGCACATGGCAAGTAAGGGTCATGTTGTTGAATGCGCTGTTACACAGCTGCCTTCGCTCCTATTTTTATTTATTTCTTAATCATATTTAGGTAGACTAGCTTATATAGTCATACATCACATGTCACTATATAAGATTTGAACTCAATGTCTGAGTTCTCATAATACTCTTGTTCTTAAACAACCATCATCGCTTGCCTCAACACCACAACCGCTCCAATACTACTAATGTAAGTAACCAGTAAATAGCTTCTGCCTAGTTTGCTGTCAAACAGGTTATGAGCCCTGCTAAGCGCAATGGGAGCGCGTCTCGATGCTGCACCCGGAGCTGCTAAGCGATAAAGCTTAGCCTTGCTGCGTCGTGTTACACAATGAGCAATGAGCTTTCGTGATAAAGGCAACATACCAGCGTCATCACCAATGCAGCATGATGATGATGGCTGTGCGTTCACTGCTGCATCCTGAGAGCGCCATCATGGCAAACTCTTGTCATCGTTTCTGACCAAAACCTTGAATTTTCATTGTACTAATTGCTCAATCCTAGATATCTTCATCTACGTCTACCAACTTCAACATCCTGGTCTTCACTGGAGCAAACTACAACCCCTGGTGGCCAAGGATGGAGAGCGCCATTCTGGCGACTGGCAGATCTTGGGTCAAGACGATCCCTTGCCCCGTCATCAGTACGGATGGTGGCGCTGACATGATCGCAATGTACATCAAATAGACTGAGAGCAGTCCCATCCACTTCTGCCATGACACCGATCATCGCCCTCCCTCCATCAGCACCCATCATGCCTTCCGCCCCCTCTCCTCCTCTCTCCCCAGTGCAGTACAATGGTGCCTTCTCTCTAGAAGACCTGGATGAGCCAGAGCATCCCTTGAAGTGCTCACGTCGCTGGATAAGCCACGTTGGAGACTCCTGGGATGCCGATGATATCATAGACATCTATGGGTCCGAAGTTGACGACTTCATGGCTGAAAGGTTCGTTTCTCATCCTATGATCACTTACGCGCAATCTTCCTCATACTGCACTTCTTACACAGCGTCGAGTAGTGTACACGATATACATAGTGTACCAAATGACATGGACATTATCTGTGCGCATGGCTCTAATGCCAAGTGTGATCACTGTGAGAGCAAACTCTGGATCTTAGATTCAGGTGCATCCATGCACTTTTCGCCCGATCATTCTGATTTCAGCGATTACACATTGCTTGGAAAGAATAAGATTCCTATCTCAACTGCCTCTGGTCATATATTCATCGTAGGGACAGGCAACTGCAAATTGCAGTGGAAAGATGTGCAAAATAAAATGCACAACCTGACTCTCTTTGATGTGGGATACATTCCCAACTCAGGAGTTCAATTGGTATCTATGGGTCAGATGCTTCGTGCTGGCACCAAGGTTAGAGGAAACACAGAGAGTATCAATATGCTCTTTGGTGATGACACCATGCTTGCATCCTTTGAACCATGTCACATGGGCCAGAACATGTACACCCTCGAGAACATAACATCTCGTCACCATTCACAAACGACTCCTGATTTTGAGACCATGCATAAGCATATGGGACATCCTTCCAAGGATGTAATGAAACATGCTGTGAAACATACGTGCAACTTTTCTTCACTCGAGATACCGAAGGATGACAAGACCTGCAAAGGTTGTGTGGAGGGTAAAACCCCTGCTCGCACTTTCTATCCGGATATCAGGAGAGCCAAAGCGCCCTTCGAGCTTATACATTCGGACGTTAAGTCTTTCCCCATCACATCTTATCATAAATACAAGTACGTCATTACATTCTTTGACGATTACATGTCATATGGGTGGAGTGCATTATTGTGCACCAAGGATAATGCCTTACAGGCAACCAAGCGCTTCTTAGCGATGGTTTCTATCCAATTCGATGCTACCATCAAAGGATGGATGTCTGATGCAGGGGGAGAGTACAAGTCCAAAGCTTTCGATGAGCTGCTCACCTCTCAGGGGATATGCATCTACCAGAGTGCCCCACACGTTCCCCAACAAAATGGTCGTGCTGAGCGCTTTATGCGCACCATTATGGACAAGTCGGAATCGATGCACCTTGATTGTTGCATACCCGAATCTTGGTGGGAATTCAGTTGGAGTCACACCGTCCATATATACAACAGGACACCACTGCGCAGACATAACTGGCACACTCTGTTTGAGATCTTCAATGGGAAGGCTCCCAATATCGGCCATCTCCGCATCTTTGGTTGCGAAGCATATGCACATGTCCTTTTGGACATTCGCGCCAATAAGATGGCACCTAAATCGGAACCAATGGTGTATCTAGGCGTTGCACCTGGTAATGAACAGAATTATCTATTGATGTGCCGTCCCCAAAATGTTATTTTCACTTCGGCACAAGTGCTCTTTAATGAGCAGCTGTTTCCATTATGTGTGAAACCCTCACGTCCATGGACACAGGCCGTTCCCAAGCAACAGGTCGAGATTCCGCTCCCTGATATGCCAGATGACCTTGATGACTTCCACCCTTGTCTGGACTCTCCTGAACCACACCATGCACCTCCACCACATACTCCTTTGCCAGTTGCACCACCGTCGCCTCCTATGCAACCCAAAAAGGGCAAATCCCCTGAATGCTGCCCTCTGCCTGCACCCCCTGCTGTCCTTCCTGCTCCCCGCCACTTTACACGCGAACAGCGTATACCTCACCGCCCAGGAAAGATCTATGGGGATGATTGTCATCCTGTTGATCAAGAAAAAGATGCAGAGCATACTTGGTGTGATTTGGACTGTGCTGGTGCACCTCCTCAACAAGAAGTTCCCAGGACTTTCCCGATGAGCACCTTCCTGACATTCCCCTCCCAGAAAATGTTGATCTCTCTGAAGAGGAGATTGAATGGAAGGGGAAGGAGTGCTCACTTTTGATCTCTTGGGGAAGGCGATAATGCTAGATGCTGCAGATCATTCTAAGCCTATACGCAATTGGACTTTCAAGGATATCCACAAACTGCCACCCGTACAGCAACAGGAGTGGAAAATGCTTGTCGCAAGCAACTCAAGGTCCTTACCAAATGAGAAGTTTTCGAACTGGTTGATTGTCCTAAAGATCGTAAAGTCATCAAAAACCGTTGGGTATTTGATGTCAAACCTGATGGTAAAAAATGTGCATGCCTTGTCGCAAAAGGTTTCTCACAGGTCGAAGGTTTAGACTTCAACCAAATCTTTTCACCTGTCGTGCGATACAAAACAGTGCACTTAATGCTTGCACTCACAGCGCTCAAAAACTGGCACATGGAAGCTGTCGATGTTTGTGCTGCCTATTTATATGGCGCACTCAACAAAGAGATCTACATAGAACAACCTGAGGGATTTAAAATCCCTGGTGGTGAGACCAAGGTATTGCACCTCAAAAAGGCCCTCTACGGATTAAAGCAGGCTGGTCTCACCTGGTGGAAAGCTCTCAACGAGTCCATGAAAGAACTCAGCTTTGAAAGGATCAAATCCGATCCCAGCATCTTCCTCTATAAGAGAAAAGGCTCCCTTATGGTCGTAGCCATTATCTATGTAGATGATGCTGTTTTCTGCAGTCCCTCGAAGGTGATTGTTAATGAGGTTAAAGCACACTTCATGCACAAATAGGAATGTTGCGATCTTGGCAAAGCCAAAGAGTTTCTGCACATGAACATCAAACGCTCCGATCATAAGATTTTTATTGATCAAAAAGAACATTTACAAAAGATTGTAGAGTGATTTGATCTGCAGAATGCCAAAGCAACGCTCCCCTACCTCAGAAGTATTA
Source organism: Veloboletus limbatus (assembly GCA_038088635.1). Taxonomy (NCBI): domain Eukaryota; kingdom Fungi; phylum Basidiomycota; class Agaricomycetes; order Boletales; family Boletaceae; genus Veloboletus; species Veloboletus limbatus. Next base: position 40,518 of record JBBPJJ010000095.1, read on the forward strand.
CCCCCTTAAAAACGACGCACCTGTCAACCCTGCACTTCATCAGAAGTTTCAAACTGTCTGTTTGACAACACGCAACGCGGAGGCGATTTGGACTACTCACATTGTTGAGGTGTTTGGAGCTAAACGAGGTTGAGGCAGACGATGGTTGTGGTTGAAGAACAAAGTGTTATTAGAACTCAGACGT
>JBBPJJ010000096.1:0-40676 GCA_038088635.1 Veloboletus limbatus
ATCTCATTTCTCAACTACGTGATATTACCCTCAGCCGCACCCTTGACGCCCACATGGACAACCAGTCACCTTTTCTTTACCTATACCGTCTTTTTCTTACCACTTCCCGTCTTTTACTTGCTACCACGAACCCCATGCCCTCCACCGACCGACCATTTCCCCCTTTTGTTCATCACAGCCGCTCCCTTCGCGAATCCCTCGAAGAGGATCTCCTTCAACTCAGGCATCAAATGGATTTCCCGACCTTCATTGACGACGTAGCCTACTACCACTCCTGCCTCAACGAAATTCCTTACACACCGGTTCCCCCTCGTACCACACCATCATCATCCCCATCATCGCCAGCTTCCCCGTTAACCCTCGCAGAGCTAGCCATGCTCGAACGGGTAGACCTCTGGCTTAGTGGTAACAACGGAGAGGACCCTCTCCCTACCAATCACCCCCAGTACCATGAGGCTTGCTACTCCTGCCGTCGTCTCAGGCATAACCGCCCCGATTGTCAATACTACCAATGCCCCATTTGTATGCGTTGGAGCCCCGGACATCCACAATCACGTTGTCCCGAGCGGATGACTCGACGTCGTTCCCCTCCTCCTCCTATCCCCTCGTCTTCCTCCTCCTTTTCCTCATCACAGCGGTCTCGTCGCTCTCGGCACTCCCCCTTGCCTTTACCGACTCCTCCCCCTCCCTATCGGGGACCTCGCCGATCTCGCCCTCCACCGTATCAGCAATAACGACCCGCCGCACGACCTCGTTCTCCTTCCCCCATCCACAACGATGTCATCCCTGACGAGGGGTACTACAACATGGACGGTTCGGGTTACAATTCTCCTTTCTGATTTTCTTCATCTGGTGATTCAGTGGCTAGTGCGGGGGTAATGTTACGATTTCCCCTTCCCCTTTATTTCTCTTGTCTTTCTTGCACCTTTTATTTAGTGTCACGTGACACAGCTGTATTACCCATCCTTCCATAGGATTCCATCGATTTCCATTGCGCTTACCAAGCGCTCTTCTTTTGCCATTGGCCTTTACCTTCTGCTCTTCTTTTGCCATTGGCTCACGTTTCCTTCTTTGACATTCCATGACCTTCTTTGCTTACTCATAGACATTCCAAGGAGTTCCACCATATTCTACGACTCGGGTATATAAACCCTCGTCTCCCATCCATACTCCTTAGCTTAGACCTCCTTGCGATATACCTAGTATCTCTTGCGCAATACATCTGCTTAAGTTGCAGAGCTTGCTTTCCTCATCGTGTTCCAACCATCCGTGTGGACACTCCTCGCTAGGCTCCTGTCGATCTTTCAAGACAGCTCTTTGTCGACCTTCGTGCACGACACTTAGGCGAGTTCTCGTCTCTTGTTCGCAGCTTTATCTTTGCAAGGCTACGTTCGCCCCTGCCCGGGTCGACCGTAACAGTTCCATTGAAACTGCAATCAGTCTAAATGAAATAACTAATTATCAACTCATTCAATCTGAAGAGTTTTAATAGGAGCTGATAGCCATTATCAAAAACCACAGTAAGACATTTTTGCTCAAGAGCTTTATAATAAAATGAGGGAGAAAAAAATGAGCAGTTTGAAACTATGGCAACACTACATCACACCTTCTAATTTCTTCCCATCTTTTCCTCTCTTCCATTCACCATGGGCATGACCTACACCGTTCGCTCCGTTTCCCCTGTTCTAGAGCTCCTTGACGACTCTCCCTCATCATCGTCCTCGTTCGTCACTGCCCTGGAAGAAATCCACCTCCAACTTCATGAAGATTCCGACGAAGAAGACTCCGACTCGACAATGGCAGAAGCAGGGTGGGGAGAGAGTCCTGACAGTGCCTGGCAGGTGGTGAGTCCTGCACTAGATATGCCTGATCCTTTTGCCGTTAGACCCATTAGTACTCATCCACCAATCCTATCGGTGCTTCTTCCCCCAGCGTCTCATCATCTCTGTTCCGACACACCAGACGACACATATGCACAAGTACTTCTCCACCGTATCACGGACTCCTGGTTGGCTATTTCAGCCACCAGCCACCTCGACTACGGATCCCCCCTCCTAGCTCTCTATAAAGCTCTCATAGAGACTGAGCGCATTGACCTCCTCATGCAGAACAATTCCACCAACCCTGATGCCCACGTCACCCTCATCGTGGGAGTCCTCCGCCACATCAAGGATCACTTGCGAGGAGCCCTGGTCACTATGGGGTATCAACTCCATTTCGGGGAGTTCATGGCCGACATTGAGCGTTATACCAGGGAACTTGCCTTCGCGCAGGGAGTTCAACCCCCTCCCTACTCTTCTCACATGACTCCCAGCGCTTCATCCTCACCACTTGACCCCACTGCCGAAGCATCACTGGCCTACACCAACAACTGGCTCGCCGGGCTTGGGGGATGACTAATCCTTCCTCCTAATCATCCTAGATACTCCGAAGCTTGCTTCAAGTGTCATCGCCTGGGCCATCGACAGGCCAACTGCCCCCAATACCAATGTCCCCTGTGTCTCGTCTGGGCCCCGGGACATGCACAAGTCCATTGCCCTAGTCAACCTTGCTCTCATCCATCCCACCGTCCACAGTCGTCCTCCTCATTCAACTCCTCTTTGACCCAACATCCCCTCTCAGGTCATCCCTCTCAACCTATTATTCGCCCTTCTGCTCCTCGACGGCACCGCACCATCTCTCCAATCTCTCCACTCCCAGATACCGATACCCATGTCGACGTCATCTGGGATGATGTCGCTTATGCCAATGTCACCGGATCCCCTGGTGCTTATGCTCTCGACCTCTGAAGGCCTCGCTGCATATGTGTCCTTCAAGATCTAGTTCTCATCGGTCACTCGAGACGTAATGGGGAGGTAATGTTACGATTCATTCATTTCATTGTATTTCATTCTATTCTTTTGTTGCTTCTCATCTTGATGACTTCTTCACGGTAAACCACAGTTTCACCTTTCACCCGTCATCAAGATTACGATAAACTTCTTTCTCTCCAATTCTTCGGACTTCTATAGCTGACTCACTAACTGAGTCATATACAACCTCGTCAGTCCTCGCTCTTCAACAGAGTTCTCTCTGTTTCCATCACATTCTGCGATGTTCTTTCATTTACCTTTCTTTATCCTTTTACCTTTCTTAGTCCTGGTCCGTGCTAGCCTCTCCTCAGTATATAAACCGTATGAGCATGACCTGTATCTCCCAACTTTGAGCTCCGCAATTCTACTCTTAGTCTTGCCTCTTCGTCTGTCGACTTCGGTCTCCAATCCCTCAGTCCTAGTAAAGGCCTCTCTATAACGAAGCCTTCCTCAAGTCCTAGTCCTCGTCCAAAGTCCTAGTCACCTTGCGGATAAGTGCGAGCCTACCCGGTCCACACGTAACAGATGGTTTGGAATTTCTGACAAAGTTTAGGGTTTACAGGCACATCGTCTTTGAGTGGGTAATATCCATGAGGTAGGGGAGTCTGCATTGCTTTGGCATTTTGCAAATCAAATTGCTCGATAATCTTCTGTAAATATTCTTTTTGATTGACGAAGATCTTATGATCAGAGCATTTGATATTCATATGCAAGAATTCCTTAGCTTTGCCAAGATCTCTGCATTGCCATTTGCACATGAAGAGCGCCTTGACCTCATTAACGATCACCTTTGAGGGACTACAAAAAACAGCATCATCTACATAGATGATGGCTACAACCGTAAGGGAGCCTTTGTTCTTATAAAGAAAAATGCCGGGATCAGATTTAATCCGTTCGAAGCTGAGTTCTTTCATGGAATCATTGAGGGTGTTCCACCAGGCAAGACCAGCTTGCTTTAATCCATAAAGGGCCTTTTTAAGGTGCAATACTTTAGTTTGAGAACCAGGGATTTTAAAACCCTCTGGTTGTTCCATATAGATCTCTTCGTCCAGCGTGCCATATAAATATGTGGCACGGATGTCAATGGCTTCCATATGCCAGGTTTCCAGGGCTGCTAGTGCAAGCATTAAGCACACTGTCTCGTAGCACACAGCTGAAGAGAATATTTGGTTGAATTGAGACCTTCAACCTAGGAGAGACCTTTCGCAACTAAGCATGCACATTTTCTACTGTCAGGTTTGACATCAAATACCTAACAATTTTTGATGACTTTATGATCTTTAGGATGATCAACCAGTTCGAAAACTTCTCATTTATCGAGGATCTCGAGTTGCTCGCGACAAGCAGTTTTCTATTCTTTTTGTTGCGCGGGTAGTAGTTTGTGGATATCTTTAAAGGTCCAATTGCATATAGGCTTAGAAAGATCTGCAGAATCTAGCCGTATCGCCTTCCCTAGTAGATAAGAAGTGAGAGCTCCTCCCCCTTCTTTTGTGATGCACTCAATCTCCTCTTTAGAGAGATCATCAGATATTTGTGGAAGTGGGATGTCAGGGGAGTCATCAGCAGGAAATATGCTGGGAACCTCTTGTCAGAGAGGTGTACCAGCATGGTCCAAGTCACACCATGTATAATCTGTGTCTTTCACCTGATCAACAGGGTGGCGATCATCTCCATAGATGTTCCCTGGGTGATGAGGTACGCACTCAGAGCAATGAGAAGAAAGGGGAACAGCTGGAAGTACAGGCGGAGGACAGTGCTCAGCAGCTGCCTTCTTGGGTTGACGAGGTGGCAAGGGTGGTGGCACAATGGGCGATGGCATATGTGGTGGAGGCGTATTGAATGGTTCTGGAGAATCTGGACGAGGTGGTAAGTCATCAGAGTCACTTGGCAAATCAGGGAGCGGAATCTCAACCTGTTGCTCTGAAGTGGCTTTTGTCCGTGTATATGTAGGTTTCATGCACATAGGGAAGAGCTGTTCATTGAAGAGCGCTTGTGCAGAAGTGAAAAGAGATGGCATATTAATAGAAAATTCTGTTCGTTTCCAGGTGCAATGCCTAGGTATACCATTGATTCTGACTCAGGGGCCAACTTATTGGTGTGAATGTCCAGAGGGACATGTGCATATGCTTCGCAACCAATGATGCGGAGATGGCCAATATCAGGAGTCTCTCCATAAAGTATTTCAAATGGAGTGTGCCAGTTATGTCTGTGCAATGGTGTCCTATTATAAATGTGGACAGCATGGCTCCAACTAAATTCCCACCAAGAGTCAGGTGCACAACTATCAAGGCGCATGGATTCTGACTTGTCCATAATGGTTCGCATAAAGTGCTCTGCGTGACCATTTTGTTGGGGAACGTGAGGGGCGCTCTGAAAGATGCATATCCCCTGAGAAGTGAGCAGCTCATCAAAGGTTTTTGATTTATATTCTCCCCCTGCATTGGACATCCATTCTTTGATTGTAGAATCGAATTGGGTAGATACCATCGCTTAAAAGCACTTAGATGCCTACAAGGCATTATCTATGGTTCGCAGTAATGCCCTTCACCCATAGGATGTGTAATCATTGAAGAAGGTGATGATATACTTGTACTTGTGGTACGATGTGATGGGAAAGGATTTACGATCCGAATGAATCAACTCAAATGGCACTTTTGCTCTCTTGAGATCCGGGTGGAATGTGTGAGCAGGAGTTTTACCCTCTGCACAACCTTTGCAGGTTTTGTCATCCTTAGGAATCTCGAGTGGTGATGGGAAATTGTGCGTATGTTTCACAGCATGTTTCAACACATCTTTTGATGGGTGTTCCATCCACTTATGCATGGTTTCGAAATCGGGTGTCGTATCTGAGTGATGACAAGAAGATATGTCTTCTAGGGTATACAGTTTGCAACCCATGCAGCCTGGTTTAAAGGATGCAAGTAATGTATTATCACCGAAAAGCATGTCGATGCTTTTGCATTTCCTCTAACTTTGGTGCCAGGGCAAAGCATTTGTCCCATAGAGACTAAACGAACACCCGAGTTGGGAATATGTCCCATATTGAATAAGGTCAGGTTGTGCATTTTATTTTGCACATCTTTCCACTGCACTTCGCAGTTGCCTGTTCCTATGACATAGATCTGCCCAGAAGCGGTAAAGACTGGGATTTTATCTTTCCCTAAAGATTTATACTTGCTGAAGTCGGAATGTTCAGCAGTGAAGTGCATAGAAGCACTGGAGTCAAGGATCCAAAGTTTTTTCTCGCAATGATCACACTTGGTATTGGAGCTGTGCGCACAAATAATGTCCATTGTATTTGGTACACTATTGACTACCTCTACACTGCTCAACGCTGTGTAAGAAGCGGAGAATGAGGAGGGTGCTGTAGTGATTATTGGGTGAGATACTAACCTGGCATCCATGAAGTCATCAACTTCAGATCTATAGATGTTGATGATGTCTTCCTCGTCCCAACTGCTACTAACATTGCTTATCCAGCGCCACGAGCGTTTGAAGGGATGAGCCAGTTTGTCCAGATCTTCAAGTGTGAAGGCATAGTTATATTGCACGGGGCTGAGAAGAGGAGAGGGAGGTGGAGGCATCAATGATGTTGATGCAGGTAATGGCACAACGGGTGTCAATGCAGAGGAGGAAGGAGAAGATGAATCGAAGTCAAGTTGTTGTTGGAGGGGTAGAGCTGCATCAATGGACCTAATTGTTTCACAGGAGGGGTGGATGTTCAGCTGATGGGCAAACAAGAATGCCTCCTTTGTTTGGGTAAATGCAGGAGGTCCACCCTTTCCTTGATACAATTGAGTGCTTTTGTGAGCACTAGTCCATGGGTCGATCGTAGCTGGTGTGAGGGGGACCATGGCGGTAGAAGTGAAGTAATCGCTGCTCTCTTGTTCGGAGCTATGCTTGATGAACTGCAAAGTGTTGCATTTCTGCTAGTTCTTGCCGCCACGTTTGCCATGCTTGGTCTTCTTCTTTTCAGACTTAGTGTCATCCCCCTGCTGCTGCTTCTGAGGCACTGCAGGGGGTTGCTGCTGTTGACCCTGGAGAGAAGGATTTCCTCCTTTCCTCTTAACGGCAGAGATCTTCTAAGCCTGCTCAGGAACTTTGCCCTTTTATATGTTCTTGGATTCCCAAGCAAGAGTGGCAGACGTGATGATTTCTTCAATGGTTGGGGGAATGAATGCCCCTTCAGAGTTTCTTTTCTGCACAAGCATCTGCGCAATAACATCTATGGAGGGGGGGAGTTTAGATAGGAGGATCATTGCCTGGATATTGTCAGAAATGGGGTACGAGTTGGATTGGAGATGCGTAAAGAGTGTCTCAAACTTGGCGAAAGCCGAAGCCAGGCACCCATTAGTAGGGATTATACTGTCCATAACCACCTTGAAGTCGGCATAGATCTGGGGAAGTCATTGCTTCCTGTATTTGTTCTTAATTGTATCGAGGAGGGACAATGCATCTGTCTCCGCAAGGTACTTGTGGAGGAGAGTGGGGGAGAGGGAGAGGCGGATAGTCCCGAGGATCTTGTTGTTGGTTTTGTTCACTTGATGAAGTGGCCAATGTCATCTCTGTCGCTGTGCTCCATGATGACGGGGCAGGTGATCATCTTAATCCATGAGCCTCCTGCCACCAGAATGGCACTCTCCATCCTAGGCCACTAGGTGTTGAAGTTTGCACCAGTGAAGACTGGGATGGCAAAGTTGGGGGTGGCAGATGAAGACATCTGGAATGAAGCAATTAGAATTATGAAGTGTCAAAGTTTCACAGGAAATGATGACAAGAGTTCACCATAAAGGTGCTCTCTTGATGCAGCGTTAAACACGCTTCCACCATTATCATGCCACATTGTTAAACATTGCTGGCATGTTGCCTTTTTTGCTAAGCTTGTTGCGCTATCGTCTGGGATGATGCAGCAAAGCTAAGCATTTTCTGCATAGCAGCTCTGGGTGCAGTGACAAATGCGCTCCCTTTGCGCTTAGTGGGCTCATAACTTGTTTGACAACATACAATACAGAGGCTATTTAACTCACCATAAATGTTTGCTGGAGTGATTGCAGTTGAAGCAGATGATGATGGTTGTGGTTCAAGACTTAATTAGAACTCAGATGTTGAATCTGAATCTTATATACATGCATGAGTAATTATATAAGCTGAGCTGAGCTAATAAGTACGCTAGGATAAAAGAATAGAATAGGAGCTAGAAGCAGCTATAAAATAGTGTGTTCAACAGTATCAGCAACTGTGAGGGGATTGTCAACATGGATGGCAGTAATCAAGTTGCCTTTTTCAGAGTGCCGGATGTAGACAGCATAGTCAGCATTGATGCAAATGAAGCTGCTTGATGTAAGCTTCTGATGCATATCTGATGCATATGCTTGTTCCATAAGTAGGCACCTTGCTTGATACCACACAGCCCCATTTATAGCCTAGCCACTTTGTCCATGCCATCACTGAAGCCTTCAGGTTGGCACACTGATCTGCGTATCATCTTGCTCTTGCTCTCATCCTCACCCTCACTCCCACTGTCACCGTCGCCATCTCACACATGAATGAGAGCATGCATGATCACAGATGCCACATCTGCGATCATGCATGCTCTCATCCCTCTTCCTCTTCCTCTCCCTCAGAGTCCTTCTCCATTGCGTACCCAAGGGTAAACCTGCTATGGGTACAGGTACAGGTTTTGGCCAGTTATGGGTGTGGGTATGACCACTAACACCTGCAGGTTTACCCATGCTCTTGCCTAATGGCAAGTGCACTTTTTATTATTTGATATTTTTTTTTTTTTGATTTTTCCATGCAGCCACTGGCATTGACTTTTGCTTGTGGTACTTGCACTTCTTGCTTGTAAATTAGCTTATATAACTTGAATATGTTATGCACACTTGAGTTCCTTGTCTTGCTTGCAAGAAGAGGAACTTAGATGAACTTATTTCCCTTGTGACACTGATTGTGCTTTTTGGCTACTGACAGAAAGTGCAAAAAGTGTCATAAGCTCAAATAAGCAATATGCTAATTTCCTGATGCATATAGATTTCATGGTTGATAGTGCTGTGTAGAAATGCAACAGTGACATCATCTTGGCAATGGTACTAATCATGGGCTGCAGCAAAGTGGAGGATGGTTTAAATGGAGTCAAGGTGAATGGTTGGGGAGTATGTGTCACTGTAGTCAAGGCCAGGGATCTGAGAATAGCCTTGGGTGACAAGACAAGCCTTGTAGCATAGTATCTCGCCATTCAGACCATATTTGATGACATAGGTCCAGCAGCAACCAACGATCTTGTGATCTTTGGTTTATCAACCAATTTCCATGTCTTGCACTTTGTCAGCATCTCCATTTTGTCTTCCATTGCTTTTCACCAATGGTCAGCATCTGGACCTGATGTGGCTTCCTGAAAATTCTGGGGGATGTTGTGACCATGTCCATAAGGTATGCAGTCTGTGTGATTTTACCAATGGTGGTTGACTCCAAAGGTATTGCCACTTTGTCATCTGGTGCTGTATGTGTGTCATGGTCCCTTTTTCATTAAGCTTTTGCTTCCTCCTGTTCAGCTTTTTGCTTATTGGCACCCTGTTTCTTCCAGAAGGGGCATGTGACTCGTTCGGAGCGGCATGGGATCATAGCAGGTGGCAGTGTAGTGTCAGGTTGAACTGACATGGGTGTGGTAGATACTATAGCCTGAGGAGGTATAGTCACTGGCAGAGTTAAATCTGTGTTACTAGTAGTGGTTTGATTGGAATTAGTAGCCGGCATCACGAAGATTGTCTTGTAGATGAGAATGTCTCAGGAGGTGATGAATTTATGTTTTGAGGGAATCCAAACCTTGTAGGCCTTGGATCCGTGCTCGAATCTGCATAAGACTGCATCAATAGAGTGTGTGTCAAGTTTGCAATGGTGTTCAGGTGGGATGCAGACATGGCAACAAGAGCTGAATATGTGCAATGTGGCGCCATTGGGTTTCTTGTCATAGAAGACTTCATTGGGCATGGTGTGGAAGAGGGCTTTCGTGGGGCTGCAGTTCCAGACATAGTTAGCATACTTATGTAAAGCCCTTTTTGAGTTCAGCATCTGTGAGCATCATGAGCACACTCTCATGCATAGTCTGGTTGAATCATTCAGCAATGCTGTTTTGTTGTGGCATATATAGAGCAGTGAGCTCATGCATAGTCCCCTTTTCCCTAAAATAGGACTTGAGTTTGGTGCTGAGAAATTCTCCCCCATGATTGGATCAGATGAATTTTATTTTTTGTCTGGTAAAAATCTCAAGGCGCTGGATTAGAGATTTGATGAGCAAAGTGGCATCATCCTTATGGCATAGGAATTCCTTCCAGCCTTTTCAGCTGTGGTCATCAATGATACCATTGGTGTAGGTGTATCCTTGAATGAACTTGTTGAACAGACCCTGTAAATTCATATCGAGGTGCTCAATTGTCTTCTTTGCCCAGTTTGAGGCAGCATGGGGAAATGGTGCCTGGTGGTGCTTTCCCTTGGCACAGCCATTGCATGGAGAGAGGTCTCCTTTGCCTCAAAGGTCCATTCTAGTGACCAAGTTGTGTCAGTCGAGGTAGTGGAGGTGTTTCAGGCTGATATGGCCAAAGTGGGCATGCCAGAGATCTAGATTGGGTTGTGACTAAGTGGTGAAGGCGATGTTACAGTAAGAGGTGGGTGGTGTGATCGTGCTATTGATCTCATACAGATTGCCATGGGGGCAGCCTTCCATGATGATTTCGCTGTTGGCCTTTTTAATAGTGAGCCTACCCCCATATTTGGTCATCTCTATCCCTCTTCTGTCCATCCAGCTTTCCAACATGAGGTTGTCATGGGCATTGGGGCAGTAGCTCACATTTATGAGCTTCACTGTATGGTTTGGTTTGCCCTGCACTGATACTGTAATGAGTACTTTGCCAGTCCCAAGGACTTGGAGTTCAGGACCATCTTTGACAATGCCCTTGATTGAGTTGGTGGTCGGAGTGAATGTGGCAAAGGTGGAGTGTTCTGTACAGATGTGATTTGTGGATCCACCATTGAGGATCAAGCTGAAGTGGGAGTGAGTGGGGTTGGCACATGTGAGGTAGCTGGATAGGTCCAAGTTCAAGCACTTTGAGTCAGATTGACTGTCATTATCAGTGACTGCTTGGTTCACTCATTTTGCACAGTTGGGTTTGGACTTAGTCTTTGCCTTTTCCTTGGTTTTGTTTGCTTTACCCCTGTCCTTTTTCTTCTCCTCTGACTCCTTTGATTTCTTACCCTTGTCTTTGTGGCTCAATTTTGCATGGCAGTCCTCCATGTGATGGCTCGACGATTGGTGGTATGTGCAGTACATGTTGTCCTTGCCCTTTTTGTTTGCCTGGAATGACGATGCAATGGTTTGCATATTGCAAATGCCTTATTTGTCACGGATACAACACTTGATTTTGGCAGATGTGTAGCATACAGGTAAGGCAGAGAAGACATAGTTCCACACAGATGGCATGGAGATGTGTAGGAAGCAAGGGAATAGATTGTCAGTGATATTGTGGCCTATCATAATGAGGTCATGACGGAATGCCTTCATCTTGGCAATATGGTCTACAGCATCTTTGCCATCATTTTAGCGAGTGGTAACGAGGCGGGTGATGATAAGGGTCCAGTCCGTCATTGTAGTACCTGTGTAGAGTTTCTGAGCTTCGCTCCACATGTCCGATGCATGTATAAAGTGCCTGAGTTGTTGTAATGCCTCAGATTCCATGCAAGACGTCAGGATCATGCAGACAAGGTTGTTGGTATGCTTTCAATGGATGTTTTGTGGCCAGTTGATTATGATGTCGGGAGGGTGAAAGTCTGGATCAAGATAGCTATGGAGGGATATCATGTGTAGTGTGCAGTATATGCTTGTATTCCAGAGTGCATAAGTGGGGTTCATCACAGAGAGTTTCGGATCAATCAACAAAAGGAATTTTTATTTAGTGGGGTAGATGGACTGTCTTAGTGTGGGGTGCACACCGTGGTCCATGTCATCCATGTTGTCATCACCATAGATTACGACTCCTGAGGGACTTGAAAGGTTCATATGGTGAAGTGGGGCGTGATAAGTGCATGGCAGAGTGGGTTCCCATATGTGGTGGCGACCGTGAGCTTAGTCAAGCTGGTCTGAAGCTGACTGAAGCGGTCGGGGGATGAAGGCGAGTCGGCAAGTGACTCGTTGTACCTGGTGCAGTCATTGGTGAGCTACTAGTACTATCGTCCTAGTGACCTTGCTATGGGTCATTTGTGGTAAATATAGCCAGATTGAGATGTCTGACTGTGCTGTGAGGTAGCTGTGACAGCCCAGGTTGTTGGGCGTACTCGTCACTATAAAAGTTGCCAGGGAAGTTCAACATGGCATAGATAGCATTCCGGGTTATATCTGATCTAGTTTATGTAGTATCGTAAATCTCCAAGCAAGTTTTCTGCACTAAGCAGGGCTCATAACCTCTTGGAACATGGAGTCTGTGAAATAGAGCTAAGGCTATGTACAGGTAAATAAGGAGTGTAAGTTGTGTAAATACAGTGAACATACCTCCAGTCATAGTAGAACAAGACTGGAGGCTGAAGAAACGTGTTGTGCACATGTAATTGTGCACCAAGTCCAAAAAAGGAAATGTAGTATAAGGAAATGTAGTAGATGTAATGGAAATGATCACCTGGACAGGCCATTCTCCAACATGTTCATCCATCTGTAACTCCATTACCTCTACAAAGCAATATCTTTCAATGAAGTCTCATACTGTAGGGTCTCTGACTGCTTCAGTTTCAACACCGTCGCCTCTTTGCAATGGATTCAAATACCCAGTATCTCGACCTCATCAAGTAATGTCAAATTGTCGTCACCATGACAAGGAGCTTCTGGATGAAGAAGGTGTTGTGCAACACTGTTCCATCATTCCTCTTTCCAGATGATCACACATTGAGCTGGCCTCTTGCAGACAGCTGGCTGTACTGGCTTTGGTTCTGTATATGCAATGGCTTGATATTCCTCCTCGATCAGTGCCTTGGTGTGAGTAAGTATGTAGAAATAGTCAAGTCCCATATAGTAGGCTTAAATGGTGAGAAATTGATGAGAGCAGCCAAGATAGTAAATCCCGAAATGCAGGGTCAACCCTCTGTTGGTCAACATGATACTGGTGTCCAAGCTGAAGTTTGAGGAGAGAATTGGAGGGCAATAGATGGCCAAGTTTGGCAATGGCATATTGGAAAGCATGGGTAATTTCAAAAATGGCTGATAACTTAAGGATGGCAACCAGAAATTCCTCGCAGTGCTGTTTGTGTCAGGTTCAATAGAAACCATGGTGACAGCACAGCACAAATATGCATTGGTTGCTAGAATAAAGCTATATAATATATGTCATTAGCCAAAGTGCCCAAATCTCATAAGGTCATATTAGGTCAGCACGAGTTCACATGACCTTCCATGGCACCACTATCAGTCTTTCAAGGCATCATATGGCCTTGAATGCAATTGCATGACAACCCAAGCCAATGAGGCTCTGGAATGGAATTCTCTGACCAGCCTGCTCAACCACCACAACAATTTTTGTGATGAAAGCAACGACAATATCCAGGCCACTCTGACTTGCTGCCTCATCTTGTACTTAGTGCATAGCATGGGTATGGGTAACCCAGATGGGTCATGGGTATGGGTATTGGTGGGTATGGGTGTGGGTCAGCTTTTATGAACCCACAATCAAACCCATACTCATGAGGTGGGTATGAGTATGGGTGTGGATATGGGTGTAGGTATAGTGTTGCTGTGACTCCGACTCATAGCTGACTCAAGTTGTAACTAAGTGCATGGTTTAGCTGAACTGCACAAAGTCAAGCCATAATGATAATAGCCAACTCGATCAGCTTGGTTAGTCACAACTTCCAGCTTTGAGTCAACTAACCAATGGTCCACTAGGGAAATTTCAATAAAAAAATCAATCATTTACTACACTAACAAGCTACAGAGTGAAACAGCTGCCCACAGCTCAGCCTAGGACTCTTGAGTGAGTCCTGATGACTATGGGGCGCAGGGTTGTGTCCTCTTCATCACACCATTGTTATTGGGTGGTGGTGGTGTGATGGTGGGGCACAAATGGGTGGGCATAGCAGGAGTCCAAGTTGTAGTTGTTGCTGTAGTGTCAATTGTCACCATTGTTGTCATGTGGTCATAAAGTGGTGGTGGTCATAGTCATCGTATTGATTGTCATGTCGTCGTATCAGTTATTGTGTCATCATTGTTGCATTGTCATTAAGTGGTGGCAGTCGTCGTCATCATTTTGATTGTCATATTGATCGTTGTGTTGTCATCATTGCATCGTCGTCCTTGGATGGTGGGGGTAGGATGCAAACGGATTGTTGGTGAGGGTGGTGGTCGCATTGTAGTCCTAGTCATTGTTAGGTGGTGGTAGCAGGACATGAACAGGTGGGTCAAGCTGCAGTCATCATCATCGTCATTATCATAGTCTTGTTGATCATTATGTCATTGTCATCACATTGTTGTCATTGCGTGGGGGTCATGTCATTGTCTCTGTTATCGTGTCGATTGTCATGTCGTCTTCATAGTAGTAGTTGTAGTAGTCATGTTGATCATTGTGGTATTATCATGGTGTCAATCATTGTATCATTGTCCTTTGTCGTGTCATCATTGTGATGTTGTAATCATTAGGTGGCAGTACTAGTAGTAGGTTGTGAACAGGTGAGTTGTGGCTATTGAGTGGGTTTGGAGGGGCCAGTTGGGTGGTGAACGAGCAGGTTGCATGGTGAACAAGTAGGTTGTGTGGGTTTGGAGGGGTCAGTTGGGTGGTGAATGAGCAGGTTGCATGGCAAACGAGTGGGTTGGGTAGTGAATGATTGGGTTGGGTAGTGAACGAGTGGATTGGGTGGTAAACAATCGGGTTGGATGGTGAACGAGCAGCTTGGGGGGAAAACAAGTGGCCCCAGCAAGTGGGTTGGATGGTGAATAATCGGGTTGGTTAGTGAACAAGTGGGTTGAGTGGTGAACGAGCAGGTTGGGTGGCCAACGATCGGGTTGGGTAGTGAACGAGCAGGTTGGGTGGCAAACAAGCGATTGTTGCATCGTCATTGGGCCAACCAACGTGTTGTTGTTGTTGTTGTCCTCGTGTAGTCCTCATGTTGGATTGTTGTTCATTGTATCTTCGACATTAAGTGGCAGTGGTGGTGGTCACTAGTGGGACATGAATGGATCTGATGCTCTTGTAGCTTCTTTGATTTACTAGTAGGCAGTTTCTCGTCAGAAATCTGCATGACGATAGATGAATTGACTGAATTCACCTGACCCTCAAGTTCTTCCAAGTTGAGTCTGGAACATAGGGTGGCAAGAAGCTTGTCGAACATTGCAGCCTGGTTGGCACATGGGCCCCCTTGGTAAGCATCAGTGCAATATGGGGTCATGTTGTAGTTGTAGTCATAGTCACATAGTTGTCATGTCGATTGTCGTCATCGCATCATTGTTGGGTGATGGTGGGGAACAAGCGGGACTCAGCAGGTTGGTGAACAAAGGAGTGGGTGCATGGAGCAGGTCACCAAACAACAAGGAGGGTAGTTGTGGGTGAGTCCATACCCTGTCTGATGCTCTTGTAGCTTTTTTGATTTAGGTGGTGTCTTGGTCCAAGTCGGAAATCTGTGTGACGAAAGATGAATTGGTTGGCACCATTCCTGCCTCATACAGGACTGAAAGACATACCTATTGTGATTGTCATGGGATCGTTGTAATTGACATGATGATAGCTTGATGGGGGTGGTGGTATCGCCATTTGGGCCATGATTGCAGCGCTGTTTAGCATGTGACCACTTGTGTTGCTGTTGCTGTGATATGGTGAGAGACATGCAAGCATGAAGCATGAGTGGAGGTGTGGCTAATTGGGATTAGGAAAAGAATAGTAGTTAATATGTTAATTGACTGCACACGCTAACCCCCAACTTGAAGCCAGCTTGGTCGACTAACTGAGCTGGACAGTGCCAATGTCACATGAAGTCAAGTCACATGAAGTTGAAGCCACTCACTAAGTCAGCAAAGTCGAGCCATAGCTGAGCCAAGCTGAGTCGTGGCAACACTAATCTCAGCCACGTTGCCCCAATGGGCTTCTTGCTGCCTAACTCGGCTCTATGTGGCCATCTCACAGACGTGTGCATCGCTGTCGTTGTCTGGACATGTCTGGGACATCTGGCAACTGTCTAGCACATGTGTGTACCCATGGGTATCAATATGTTCAGCACTCATTGAGTCATACCCACTGTGTCATTGTCATTGCAGGTCAGTATGACTCGACAAGTGACATGAACACAAAATGGTGCATGCACCTGGACCACCCACATCACCTACAGTGAGCTCAAAAACCCTTTTCATATTGACAGTAAATGTAGTAAATGATATGTACTGCTATACTGCGTGGGAATTGCGCTTAGCATTGGTGGAGTCATAAATAGTACATACCATTGGCCATCGGAATGCTCCCTAGGTCATGTGATTCCAATCACAGGGTGTGAAGATATGACCATTTTAAAACACCAATGTCATGGAAAGGGTTTTTGAGCTTTCAACACTCCCCCTCGCTCAAAGCATGGTAGGCTGTAGAGTGAAATGGCGACTATGGAGGAGATAAAATGATCCCAAGATTCTTGCAGAATTCCTCAAACTTGATACGCCCCAAATTTATGGTGAACATGTCAGCTAGGTTACTGACTCCATTGATAAAGAATAGCTCAATGTGGCCATTCTGAATCTAGTCTCGAATCACATGCCAATGAATATCTATGGGCTTGCTGCATGGTTCGGTAATAGGATTGGATGCCATGAAGATGGATCCTTGGTTGTCACTGCAGATAGGGATTGCGCTCATTTTGTATCCCAATTCTCCCAGAAGTTGCCTGTTACAGTCAACCTGGGTAGGGATGACCGTAGCCTTGTAAGACTAGGTCATCTGGATAGGACTAGGGGTTTGCCTTGGAATATCGGCGACTAGGATAAGGGTTTGCCTACAACAAGGGTGACTGGAACAAGGATACACCAAGTAGGCGACAAGGACAAGGATACACCAAGTAGGTGACAAGGACAAGGACTGCCTTGGGATATCAGCAGGAGCTTAGCAAGAGAGGAGTCATCCACTCAATAGTAGGACGAGAACTGAGGAGATTGAGGATAACCGCAATGGCGGCATTGCAAGGTCTAGGGATACAGAGGGTAACCACAAGGAGGTCTAAGCCAAGATATATGACAGTGGGGGCAAGGGTTTATATATCTGAGCCATGGAATACAAAGGAACTCCATGGAATGAAGTGAAAGCCAATGGCAAAAGAAGAGCGCTTGGTCAGTGCAAAAGAAACCGAAGGAATCCTATAGAAGGATTGGTAATACAGATGTGTCATGTGACACTAAATAAAGGTGCAAGACGAACACAAGGCAAGGAAAGGGGAAGGAAAAGGGGTGAAACGTAACACTTGTCATCACCAAGGCCAACATCCATGTCACCATGCCAGAGGGAGATAAAAAGATCTGATATATTGCTGGCAAAATGCATGATGTCAGTTGTCATGCAGAGTGGAACACTGAGCAAGCGAGACAGGTTGAAGCCAAGGATTAGGGGAGGTTTTGTGAGTCTCTGTCTTCATTCTATCCCACTGTGTCTGGTTTGAAATGAAAACAATTTTGTGGAGATTTTGTGAGTAGTCGGAGGAACCATGAGGAGGAAGCCTGAAAACATTGATATCTACATGACTGCTCCCCTCAACAATTTGGTCATGGAGGCATAAGAGGGCTGGGTGATAATGGTGAGCACATTGCTTTCATCTTCCTGAAAGTCCACAATACAGACAACAATTATTTTTACCACTATGACCCACCATTCCATTCCAGTAGACTAGACTGGGATCATAGGCGGTTGTGAAGAGAAAGTAAACATAAGAGAGATAGCATAAATCAGAGAGTGCATCCCACATAGAAAGACCTTCATACTAGATTGCTGCGAGTTGGAGCATGCCAGGAAAAAGAAAGGAGTCCACATTCTTCAGTGTCTTGGGACCAGGGATAAACCCACCAGGTAGAACATTGAGCTTGCAGTAATGGGTATCAGGAGAGAGGTTGCAAATGATCCATATGTACATCCAGCAATCCAATTCCTTACTTTCATATAGCTGCATACCATCAAAGAATACCATGAGGATGTTCTTTGATATTGCCATCTAATACAGCACCCAAGAAATCCCAACCCATAATGATATCATTGATGATTGGAATGTTGGAAGAGCAAGTAGTGACAATATTATAGAGTATTTCCTGGGTCATCTCCCAAACATAGCACATTGCTCTTGTGCTTGTAGGACTATAGTTTTATGCCTGAAGCTGGGAACCAACTGGGATAGTGGTGAATTGCTAAGCAGGAAATTTAACATGGCCACTTGTTTCCTGAAGCTTTACTTGGTTCCATTGCAAAGCCTGACAAAGCGGATGCTCTTCTAAGTCGCTATATGATCCAGTGAAACCAATGCAAGTATTTGGACACATGTCATTCAGAATTGGCTCAATACCAGTGTATGTGCTGATGAGTTTCTCAACATGGTAGAAGCTGAGAATGTTTCCATTATGTGTTCAAAGGAACAAGGGACAGCTTCATAGGCAGCCTGAGATGAGTTTTCTAGAGCAAGGTAGGTGGAAATGCTGTGTCAAATTGCAGGATTATCTATTACAAGCAGAAGGGCCAATGGATGATGAAGGCAATAGAAGCCATCAGGAGAGAGCTTGACAAATGGGTCTGTGGTAGATGCCTTGGAAAAAGCACAAACAAAATACATTACTTCTTGCATCAGTTTGAATGTCGCA
Organism: Veloboletus limbatus; assembly: GCA_038088635.1. Taxonomy (NCBI): domain Eukaryota; kingdom Fungi; phylum Basidiomycota; class Agaricomycetes; order Boletales; family Boletaceae; genus Veloboletus; species Veloboletus limbatus. The sequence continues at coordinate 18,691 of JBBPJJ010000096.1, forward strand.
AGAGCAGAAAGGGCCTCAATATCAATGTCAGGCTGTGATCAGTGTCAATAATCTATAAGGGTTTGGAGTGGATGAGAACCTTGTGGGGGAGAGTCTGATTATGCAACAAAAGTGCCTGATTGTGCAATGGAAGTGCCTGGAGAGTCCAGCTGGGAAAGAGGAGAATATGCCAATATGATAGGAGAGTCGGGAGGTGAGGAGTGAAGAGAAGATGCCTAGGAATATGTTGATAAACAAGAAGTTAGAAAAAAAAAAAAAAAAAAAAAAAAAACAGATCTCTTGATCTCGTATGTCAGGTAACATAGAACCTGTGCCTCACCGGGTTCATGTGCTCATGTATGAATAGGTAGAATACCATTGCTTCTGCATGAAGCTGTACCCCTCATCCTATGACCACAAGACCTACCATCTTGCATTAACACTTGCTATTGTTCCTTCTCTGGAGCTTCTTGAAAGTGATGTACCAGGTAGTCGATGAAACTACATGAGGCTGGCCAAAGTTGTAGGTGGAACATATACAGTTGTAGCGCTCATTTGAGGTCACTGCACTTGGAGCATCCATGGCAGCCTAATAAAAGGTTGAAAGGCAGGATGTTAAGCAACTTGCTTTTGTATATTCTATGTTGCATTGCCAGATTGGCAGTAGGATGTTGAAGCAGCAGGAAAGAGGTATTGTTATCCCAATCAAATAAGTGCAGATATCAGCAGACCCATATTGGTAAATATATAACATAACATATAGGATCAGTTGGGATCATAGCCAATTTTCACTGCACTTGACCTCTGCTGTGGTTGTCAATTAGGCAAACAACCAAACCACTCCTTTCCTCATAGTGAGATGTGGACTTCCACTCCCTTTGAATCGTTCCACTCTGACCTTAAGTCATTTGATGTCCCTAGCTACCATAAGGCATGTTATGCCATAGTCTACTATGATAATTACACCTCTGCCAGTTGGGCTTTATGCCTTAAGAGTAAAGATCAAGCCCTACAGGCCACTAAGCAATTTTTTGTATATATGTGAACCCAGTAGAATATGAATATAAAGCATTGGCACTCTAATACAGGGGGAGTTCACCTTCAAGGCATTTACAGAGTATCTTTGAGACAATGGCATCCATATTCATCAATTGGCCCCCTATGCTCACTAGTTGAACAGCCGTGTGGAACAATTTATTTGTACACTGATGAATAAGGCTTAGGCAATGCGCCTGGACACCTGTCTGCCTTCCTCTTACTGGGAGTTTGCCCTTGAGCATGCAGCTCATGTTTACAATTGCACTCCTAATATATGTTTGCATTGGAAGACTCCTCATGAGTTGGGCAGCAAGCCCTCCATTTCACGCCTACAGGTATTTGGATATGGTGCCTATGTGCACATTCCTGAAGAAACATGAGACAGCAAGCTTGCCCCTAAGTCACAGTTGATGGTCTATTTAGGTGTTCCTGCCAGTAATGACCACAACTACCTTTTTATGAATCCCAATGGTGTACTGCACACATCAGTGCATGCCATTTTTGATGAGCACTTGTTTCTCAGGTGTGGTAAGGCTGTTCTGCACATTCTGGTGTCATATCTGACTCTGTTGCACATGCATTCCGATGATTTAGATGACTCCAGCTCTATTCCTTCTGATGATGAGAGTGATGCAGAACCCACTCCTCCTTGTCCTCATTCTTCTACCCCTGAGCAGCCACCCTCTCCAGCCCCTGCTCCTATTACTCCACCTTAGACACCATGCCAGTCTCCAGCTGCACTTCCAGCTCCTTGCCACAGTGAATGAATGCTAATGCTGTCTGCCTATACAGCCAGGGAAGACAAGCATTATCCTTTCCAGCAGCTGTGTAAAATCAAACATGCTGGCACATCATTGTCTGACTGGGTCCTTCAGAACCCTCCACTTCTGCTCTGGAAGAACCTTCTCAGGTGCCTGACAAGCCTGACTCTGAAGAAGCTGTCGAGCATCTTGTCTGGGCAGAGGGAGACAACTTGGTTCATTTTCTTGTTGTCCAAGCCATCCCTATGGACGATTTTATTACCACACACACCAACTATTGTGAATGGTTATACTGCAACATTCTGAAGCTGCCAACAGCTGAGCAATCTCTCTGGTGTAAGGCTTGCAAGACTGAGCTACAAATGCTCAAAGACCACAAGGTCTGCGAAGTCGTTGATTGTTCCTCACACCACAAGGTGATTAAAAATTGATGAGTCTTTGATGTCAAATCTGATGGTCATAAATGTGCCAGATTGGTTGCCAAATTATTTTCCCAAGTGGAAGGCATTGATTATGATCAGATCTTTTCCCCAGTAGTATACTTTGAAACCGTCTGATGCATGTTCACGCTTGCAACACTTGAAAATTGGTATATTACTGGACTCGATGTACAATCTACCTACAGTGGCTCAAACAACTGTCTGCATATTTGCACATTTTGCATTCAATGTCACTAAACCCAATAACTCCTAACCACAGCCTAATCAAATGTAGATAGCAAATATAGTACTTATTCGTGGCATTCTACCAGTCCATGAATCAAGAGATATGGATACAATTTGACAAGATGGCAACTATTTTAAAATGACTTGTCATGCAGACAGTTTTTTGACTTTATGTTTTGAGCATATATATTAGACCCTAGGATGTGGTAATATGAACACATATGCTCAAAAATGGTTTAATTATGTCACCATTATGTAACTAAGTGTGAGCTATATACCATATATAAACACCACCAACCTATGTTTATTTGCTCACTATCATCATTGTTATGATTTCCCCTTTTCCTTTACACTTTTCCCTGTTGCTTCACTGTTCCCATTTATTTAGTGTCACATGACACGGTGTATTACTCATCGTTCTACGATGTTCCTTCACATTCCATAGCGATTACCAATCGTGTCTCTTTTGCTATTGGTTCACATTTCCTTTACTCATTGTTCCATGGCATTCTGTCATATTCCATGGTGATTACCAATCGCACCCTCTTTGCTATAGGTTCATATTTTCTTCCTGGACATTCCACAAGGTTCCATAATATTCCATAGCTCAGGTATATAAACCCTCGCTTCCCTTCCATATTCCTTAGCTTAGACCTCCTTGTGAACTATCTTGTACTCTCTGTGCAATCCATCTGCTCTCAGGCAGACTTACTCTCCTCGTCTTGGTCCTACTGTCAAGTGGACACCTCTCGCTAAGCTCCTGCCGATTTCCCAAGGCAGTTCATTGTCGACCTTCATGTATAACACTTAACTGAGTTCTCACTCCTTGTCCACGACTTTTATCCTTGCAAGGCTACGTTTGCCCCTACCTGGGTCAACCGTAACAATCATGATACTCATTTCTGTCTCTTAAAAACACAAAATCATCTCTTTTTTCTTTCTTAGACTTTCTATCAGGAACCTTATCTTTTAAAGTGACATATGGAAGTTTACAGCAGCCTAGGATCTTTAGGAAATTCAACCAGAGGCCTAGGCTTTATAATGGTCATCTTTTCAAGGTTTTTGCTATAAACAAGAGAGTTATTGTTTAGCAAATCATAACTGGTAAGGCCAAAAGGTTGTCCAACCTATCTGATCAATCAGTTCTATTGTTCACTTTCCTGTCTCCTCACAGAGAGTGAAAAATATTCCAAGAAGATTTCATTGATAGATGTAGTGAAAAAGAAATACCCTCTTTTTTCAGTCCACCATAGAAAAAGATTAACCTATGCTCTCAAATATTAGCATTAGAGTGTGGAGCACTGGAAGAGAGTTATATTAGCCAGATGAGATGAAAATCAATAAGATTGGATTAGATAGACAAGAGTATGAGGCTAATTACTAGAGATATCAAGAATATAGATCGGTTCAAGGAGTTTTGCTAATGATATGGGAAGTACATAGGATGAGATGGTATGGAGGTTTGAGTGAGATTGAAAGAAGGGTGGATGCCAAACAATATATGATCATTTGAAAGGAAGAATTGCCTTAAAGCACACAGATATCTGGAATTCCAAGGGATGATATTATTTTTCAACAAGATAATGACCTAAAATATACCTCTAGAAGAGCACACTGATGGTTTTCAGAGTAGAAGATCATACTTTGGGTTGATCTGCACAATCTCCAAACCTTAACCCCATTGAAAACACTTATAATCACCTTACAAAATATCATTTAGCTTCTAGAAGTGCTTGTTGTATAGAAGTTGATTAATTATGGAAAAGAGTAGTGGTAGAGTAGGGGAAGACTTCTGTGGAACAATGTCAAATATAAACAGAAAGCATGTCTAAAAGAGTTGAAATAGTTATTAAGGCCAAGAAAGCTGATATCAAGTACTAGATAGTTGAATTTATTGTTTTGGTAAAGTCAAAAAACTGTCTGCCTGACATGTCATTTTAAAATAGCTTCCATTTTGTCAAACCTCATCCATATTTCTTGATTCATGGATTGGTAGAATGCCACGAGTAGATACTATACTTGATATCTACATATGGTGAGGCTGTGGTTGGGTTTAGTGACATTGAATGCAAAATGTGCAAACATGCAGACAGTTGTTTGAGCCACAGTATACATGGTATTTCTGCAGTAGAGAGAAGTTCAAGTGGTCTATGCATGAGATTAAGTGAGCTCTGCCTGATCAGAGCTCAGTGCTCATAACCTGTACATGCTAGACAGAATCTGACTAGGATGTGTAAGCAAGAATTTCTAATTAGAGAACAAAGAACTCTACCTCAGCAAGTGTCAAATGACAATGCTGAGGAGAGAGAGAAAGACAAAGTCCAGTGAAAAGATAACTGTGACAGGTGATGTCACAGTCACTGTGGTAATGATGATGCAAAGATTATTGGAATAGTTCAACAGTCCTGACCAAGCATGATGCACTGCAAGCTCAGGGTGTATATTTCAAACCTGCCAGCATTGATGGCCAAGTATGATGAAGACACAACCAGCCTCATCAGTGAATTCGAGCTATGAATGCACACAGTGAAAAATGCACCCAGGTAAGTCAGACTCATGTATTGATGGTCGAACATTTGAGAGCACACGGATCACACTGCAAAAAGTAAAATCACCATAAATGAGTGTCAGGGAGACTGATATGTGCAAAATAAGTAACAATGTCACTGATCTCATGGACGCATCTCATAAGTGTCAGTCACTGGGCACTGATTTTCAGATTTAACCCATGAGTGTATGCAATTATCAATACAGGTGTGTAAAATAAGTGTCATCATCCCACCTATCCATCCACTCAAATCTCCACACGGAAACATGTCATAACTCAATTAATGATAACTGGCAATCAATCAGCCCAACTACTGCAGCCTGCATTCATTTGCCCCCATTGTGAGTGAGTGTTCAAACATGTGCAGATATGCAGAGACTTAACCCATCTTGATGAAGATCGATCAGATCTTGTCATTCTTCAACTAATACAATTCCAACTATGTCCCATGCTACCACAACATCTCCAGGACCCTTCTCTTCATTCCTCATTCAATCCCTTCAAGTGGGTCCTGCCATTCTGTGGTATCTGAAAAGCTTCTTGTAGCTGTTGCCGGTCCTCGATTTACAATTCCCCATTATTTACCTACAAGAATCAAACCCACAACATTTTTCAAGCTCTGAAGATCAATTATGACAGACACCCTCTTGGATGACAGGTATATGATCTCAAATGCAGTTTTTGTGGCCTCAATAGCCCATTGTGTAACAAGGGCGAGCACAAGTATCTTTCTACTAAGTGCAGTGAAAAATCATCTGATGGTATGGTGAGGACAAAGGTTTCTCGAGGTCACTATAGCTGATTTGGTGAATCAGGCTACCGTTTTGTGCCTCAAGAATCACCTCATACTATCAAAATGATTAGAACTAGATTGGTCACATTGATGTAATGAAACTACCTTGATGTAGCAATTCTTTCTCTGCGGAGTTGTAGGTCTAAGAGTGATGGCTATAGTGTGGAATATGTCACCTCCCCCTCGTATTCTAAGTTTCCTAGCAAAGAACAATGGCTTTGGAAGCTGCTTCTTCGCCTCACTGTCTCATTTTCCTAGTACCCGAGCCATGTAGGATTCAATCTTGCAATTGAGTGATGGATCAGTGTCAACCCCCACCATAAACAGAGGTTGAAGAACATAGTTATCATCTGGTGACAACAATGGTGCCAGTGGATATTGAGTTATGCACTTGAGATATCATCTGTAATACTTACATCCTTGAAATGTGTCTTCATATCTAACAGGCCTATCATCTTCTCAGTCATCCCACCAAGCAAGCTTGTCAGAAACATCATAGTGTACAGAGAGCTGTTCAAGAGAAATTGAGTACAGCAAGGATCTGTTTAAGTTGTTCCATGGTTGGCTTCAAGAACGCAGTGCATGCTGGAGTGACCCACAGTAGTGCTCCATGAAGAACATCCATGTACTCCAAACTAGACCACAATACCAGATTCCCTCTCTGATGTAGAGTAATCCATGGATAGTTAGCGTACAAGCAGGAAGCTGGTTGATGTTATACTGATAGTAGTACCTGTTCAACAACAGAAATTAGTTAGTTGTGCTCTCTATTCTTGAAAGTATTTAATTGTGCACTTTTCATACTTCTCAACCCATTTCTGAAGCCACACAGTGATATCATCCACTTGCTCATCTGTAATATGGAACTGTAGAGTGAGCTTCATGATCGTGCCTAGCTTTTACATGTGTGTATAGTATTTCTTTTTTGGAAACCAATTTTTGAGTAGTATTGGTGCATGATAGACAAACCAAAAGTACCAAGACTTGGCCGTAAAGAGGGAATGCTCAATAGCAATGTTATCCAGGACACACACAAATGTGGCAGGAATATGTTGAACTGCAGCTTTGGTCTTGTCACCAATTTCCTTCCACACATGCAGCACAATTGTAAACTCGTTTGTACCAGGTGCTAGTCCTTTGAATTGATCAGTCCATCGGTCAACGAGATTTGGAATAACATTTTCAAGAAGAAGATGGAACCATTCCCATGGGGCAGACTGTGCATAATCCAAGGAGCCAACTCTCCTAGTGTTGTTGTAGCTCAGCTTTTGCATTTTTCAGCTTACATGATTTAGTGCATTTATTATGCATTATTGAAATAAATTATCAGTGTATGAAATATAGTTTGGAATGTCCTCTATGGGTTTGCCCAAGACACCTTAAGCTAATAATCTAGTCACTTTCAAGATATTGCCTTAACTTTACTTTTGGCTCAGCTTTTGTGGAAGTAGCTTTTATCAAATATCTCAAAATTGATTAAATCAATGATAGTAAAAAAAAAGTCCTTTAATGATGGTATCTAAAAATTGCATTACTATACTAAATTCAAGCAGATTAACCAAGTAGAAGAAAAGATAAAAAATACAAAAACTAAGCTACAACAACACTAAACTCTCCTCAATCCAGGAATCCCGCAAATACCTGTTGCTTTTGCTATTTTCTCCTTTCTTGCCTTCAATAATGCAAATGCAATCTGCTCAAATGTGGCAAAGAAGTCTTCATATGCTTGCATTGGGAGGTCATCCACCTTCCAAGGAATAAGGCTTCGGTCTGGGTGTCAATTTGGGGGGTTAAGTGCAGGATAGTGTGTTTTTCCTAATCTCTGAATAGCTTTTATCTTGCAAGACCAACAAGGGAAATTTGAGTTATGACCTTTGTTATAACTTCCTCTTTTCCTCAGAACTTCTGCCAGCACCCCTAACCTAGGTGTACCTCTGCATCCTCGCAACATGCCTCGTTGCACTCCTCATGCACCCCTTGTGCATTCCTCATGTGCTCCTCCTGTTCCCCTTACAATATGCCCTGCCTGTTAGCAGATCCCTCAGGCTTATCTGAGTCAGTCCCTTGGCCCAACCCAAGCTTCATCCTTGGTCCAACCTGAGACACTATTTTCTTGCCTTGCCTCTATCATGAGGCATACGTCCCTTATCTTCATACCATAGACCTTGTGCTTCTATCACACAACTTCCTGGCTTCTATTCCTACTTATCTCTGTATTCTTAGCATACCCTAGATCCTGTGCTTCTCAGCACAGCTCCTTATCTCTTATCTCTTATCTCTTAGTCATTTCCCTTTGCCCAGCACTGCCTATCACTGGTGCTGTCCTCTTTTACCTTTCTTAACCTAGTCCATGCTTGCTTCTATAAACCTTCATAGCACAACCCATGTACCCTAGTCTTGATCTCCCTGGGGATCATTCCTAGTCCTAGCAATCCAACCTCCTTACTTCTGTTTTGGGTCCAGTTCCAGTATACATCCTTATCTGGCACTATCTGTTACAATTTCACCTTTCTCACCCCTTTTTGCTCTTTCCTGACGACCTCTTCACAGTAATCCACGGGTTCACCCTTTACTCGTCATCAGGATTACAAACACTCTTCTTCCTTCTGATTTGTCAGCCTTCTATTACTAACTCATCAACTGAGTAGTACATAGCCTCGTCTTCCACAACCCCTCAACTGGGTTCCTTTCCATTCTTGCACTTTCTTCAATATTCTTTTTCTACCTTGTTTTTCTTTTTCATACAATAGTCTGTGCTCGCATTCCTAAACTATATAAACCCCACTAGCACAACCATGTATGCTTAACCTTCAGCCCCGCAATTGTACCCTGTTTTATTGTTGATCTCGTCAGATATCAGTCCCTTCACCCTTTCGATCTCCAAAGAGCCAGCAAGAGAACTGTAGTTGTCTCCCATTCTTTGTCCAAGTCCCAAAGCCCTTATTAGAAGGCTTCAATCCTAGTCCTTGTCCTTGTCTTCAACCTCCTTGCTGCTATGTGCAAACCTGCTTGGGTCCATATGTAACACTATTCTAGTGCATCCTCGTCCTAGCCATACACCTCTGGCATCACAAGTAGGAGACCGTTCCTCACCATCCAGGGTCTACGGGTGTACCTACCCAGTCCACACATAACAACCTTTAATGTTCAAGAACTTCTGAGTTACAAGAATGTCTCCAAGTTTAAAGCGGATGTACACATGCAAGTTGAATGTTGTTTTCAGGTTGGCATCAAATGTTTGTACTCCACAAGCTAGCTTTGTGAGCACATCATCCAGGGGTGCTGGAAAAGAAGACATGTCCTTGGGTTGGCGTGGTCCTGGAATAATGCCAACATAAAGTAGATATAGGAGATGAGTGCATTGACTAGGAGGGATGTTGTAGTTTGTAACAAGATTGGTGTTGCACTGGGTCCACTCTGTTGACCTTTGTACAGCAAGTAACTATCTGTACAAAGTGCCAAAGCAACATCACAGCAATCACAGAAGTACTTTTTTTTTTTTTTTTCTTTTGAGTCAATTTTTGTCCCATATTGGAGTAGAAACTCTATGTAGGACAATCGAGCTAACTATGGGAGCCCCTTCTCCCCTGATTCTCCGACCATGTAAATGCCCTGTTGAGGTTTCCCCAACAGTCTGCCATCCCCACCGGCCGTTTTAGATACACTGGTCTCCCAAGTCACGGTAGTTTGATGGTATCTGGGCTGTTGATAGTGGTTTCTTTGTGACAATGTGGGTGAACATGTACTAGGACCCCTAGAGGTCTGTTGTACAATAAGAAAAAATGGTGAGCAGTTTAACAAGAGAATTGGGGCGGCAAAAGGTTTCAGCATCGCCTTGAGGGTAGGAGGGAGCTTGAGGAGGATGGTTGTGTGAGTCTGCTTGTCCCCACAGCTTCTTCATCCTGTTTAAGCATCTTGCCTCTGCCTCTACACCTCCCACAACTTCTGCATCCTATCTTGTCTCCATTCAGCAGCTCTGATCCATTGTGGATGTATAAATAGTATGAGTCGGTGACATGATGGTTTTTGCCAACCTGATGAGATGTGCTTTAATCGTGTTCCTTAGCATTGGCAGGTACATTACTGAATATGGGCTTTAGTCTGCTGGTTGAGTTGACAAATTGGATGACTGAGTTGTACACTTTGGTGTTCGTGAGTAAGTACGCTCTGTCTTCTGCTTTGTGGCCAAGCTTGTTGTGTAATATTTGACATTGGCAGATGTATTGAGGACATTCAAATAGGTAGTGATTCTTAGTTTCTTCAATGTTGTCTTCTTCACAATGTTGGAATAGTGGGGAGTCTGTCTTGCATATTCAGAATAGGTGCTTGTTGAGAGAGATGTGGCCCGTACACAACCAGACTAGTAAAGAGATATGCCGTTTAGTATAGGGTGACACGAGTTTGACAAAGCAATTGAAAGGGGAGTCCATACCATAGCATTTGGCTGTTTCGTCTCTTGGAGAGTCTTGCCAGATTTTTATCCAGCATGACTTGGAGGTCTCCCTTTGTTGCTGTTTCATTGCTGATAAACTTTTGGGTAGGCTTTTGTTTCGTAGGTATCTAGGAAGTATGTTAGCGCTACTGTTATTGTCAGAGGAAGTTGCTGCTTTTCTAGCTTCCTTGTCGGCTTTTTCATTTCCTGGGACGTTCGCATGCCCTGGAACCCAGCAAAGGGTGATGTCATTTTGCGTCATTTTGTGTTTTCAATGTATCTCCCTGACTATCTTGCATAGGTGTTTCAGTAAGTAGTGGCTGGCTTTGGATGTGGCATGTATGCTTGAGCGGATGGTGGCTTGATTGTCGATGAAGATGAGTATTGGTCCAGTCAGATCTTGTAGGGAGAGGATGAATTTAGCTGCTAATGTGAGTCCCACTGCTTCGCCTTCGAATACCATGTGGTCTTCCGCCAAGCCCAGGTGGTAGCGGGCCATTTGAGTAGGGGTATTATTCTCATAGAGTACAGCGGCCACTCCCCTGTTACCTTTAATTCCTGAGCCATCACAGTGGATGCGAAGTTTCGTGTTTGTGACTTCATCATGGTATTGAATGGCTTGGTCTTTGTCTTTTGAGATGTGGGTTTGAAATGGCATGCGTGCAGTTGGAGCTAGAAGGTTTGTGTTCAGTGTTTCTATGCTGCCTGGTTTGACATCATAAATACAACTAAGGAAGTGTAAGGAGGAACAATGGGTTTTGATGAAATGTAAGGCCATGCTTTGAAATAGAGGGAAGAGTGGATGTGAGCTTGGGTGGGCAGCTATGCATGTTATTGCTTGTTGACAGAGGTTTTGAATGTGGTGCGTTATAAGCCACATGTTGCTGAGTGTCCCTAGGATGTCTGTGGCAGTTAATCTCATCATGCCAGTGATACTGAGTTACTAGTAGGGCTATGTGTTGAACTTGTTTGAGCTTTTTTGCAACTCCCTTAGAACCTGAGAAGGAAATATCAGCATCTTTTGTGTATATAGGCCGGAACCAAACGTCGACTGTGTATAGCATTTTGGGGACTGCTTCTGCAAGGTATAGCTCCTTCATCAGTGAGAGTGGGATTCCATTCAAGGTGGTGGAGAGGCATTTGAGTTGGAGGACATAGGCTGTTCCCTTTGCTATGATGTGAGAGACTTGAGTATTCCAGCAAAGTGATGGGTCGACAACAATGCCTAGAAATTTGTGATGAGTAGTGGGTTTGATCGTTACTCCTCTGAGTGTTAGGTCCAGTCTTGTTTTGCTGGTAGAGGTGCTGAAGTCTATGAGGGCAAATTTAGATGTTTCAAATTTAGAATTGTAGTTCTTAGCCCAGTCATAACCTCCATTGGCGCATTTCATCATGTCTTTGAGGATATTGTGAGTCTCTTCGAAGGTTTTCCCGATGGCTAAGAACATTGTGTTGTTGATGAACACTTGAATATTCTTCTTCTTTTCATTGCCTGTGGAGATGTCTAGTAGGTCAGCATTGTAGATAATGTATAGGATCATTGATAGAGGGTCTTCCTGTCCTATTCCATTAGCTATGGAAATCCACTGTTCCGAAGTGTAACCATCAAATTTGAGCTTAGTGTGCCTTTGGTTGAGCACACGGGCCACGAAGGAGACTAGATTTTCTGGTAGACATCTTGTTCTCATATTGTGGAGTAGTCTGTCCATAACTGCATTGGGAAACGCTCCTTCTATGTCGATGAAGAGAACCGATGATGTCACTTTGTTTCTTTGCCACGCGTTTTTTACCATCGCTTCCAGAAGGTGAAGTGAATCCATGGTTGACCTTCCTGGCTGGCCACCAAAGTGATTGGCTGGGAGTAGATTGTTGCTCTTGAGTATGAACATGAGGTGCTCAGCAACTATCGCAGAGATGAGTTTGTATGTAGTATTGAGTAAAGTGATAGGGTGGTAGGCTTTGGGGAGCGAGTAGTCTGGGTGTCCTGGCTTACATAAGACCACTGTTGTAACCTCTCTCCACGGGTCATAGAACGTCTTGAGTTCAAAAACTGCTTGGAATATGGGGGTGAGGTAGGGGATGAGTAGGTCTGAGCAGTTTTTGAGTATGACATTGCAGATTCCATCCAGCCCTGGCACTTTATAGGGACTGAGCTTAGCTATATTGCATAGGAGACCTTCCTTCATGATGACCATGGTTAGGGGGAGCAGATTAGGGTAGTCGTAGTCTTCTAGGACTGAGGAGTGTTCAGGAGGTGGCAAGAAAAAGGTATCAGCTAAGAAAGAACTTTTTTCATTGTTGGAAGTTGCTAGGGAAGGAGTGTGGTTGAGGTCTGGGTGTTGTTAGGAAGGGATTCGCATGTTAGAGGTTGCCCCAGCTAGCATGGTGATGTATTTGTTCGCTATCCAGATTTCGTTTCCTGAGATATCCTCTAGCCAATCTTGCCAGTGCTGCTTTTTAGTGTTTTTTATCAGTGTAGAATACTTATTATGCCTGATGTGAAGGTCTTCATGGATAGGATGTTGGTGCTCATTTGTGTGGGTGTAAGCTAGCTTTTGAGTGCATGATACTTCCTTCTTCATATTTGATAGGTCGTGAGTCCACCATTGCTTAGAGTGTGGGCTAGGTTTGGTGAGTGGAACACTGTCCTCAATGGTGTCTGTGATCACCTTCATTAAGTAGTACACTGCTAATTGACATTCTGGTTTAGTGATGATTTGTTTAAGAGGAGATAAAGTTGAAAGCTTTGTCTTGAGAGATTTGTTGAACTCCTTCCAGTCTACATCACAGAAATTTCAGGTGGGCTTGGAAATTGGGGTAGGTATGTTGAGGTCGACCTTGGTTAAGATCGGAATGTGATCCATTGTAGGTCCTCTTTTAGGAGAGTTGGTGTCACATAGGGTGAAGAGTTCTGATGAGTGGTCTGTACAGAAAATGTTGTCAACTCAGGTCCAGTTCTTTTAGTTTGAGGCTTGAAGGGTTGGGGTGTTCTTCAGAAGGGTCATAAACATAGAGTGATCTGTGAGAAGAGAGATTAGCAGTTTTGCCTTGTCAAGATAATGTTTAGTTAGGAGGTGTGAGTTATGCTCTTCTTCCCATAGAGGATGATGATGGTTGAAGTTGCTGAGCCATATCATGTGATCATTGGGGTTGGGTCATAGAATGTGAGTGTGAGAGTCGAGGAAGATTTTCAGTTGCTTTTCAGTTTCTTCTGATTTGATGTCATTGTAGGACATTGATGATCGTGCATTTTCCAAACGAACCATTGAATTGGACAATGACTATGTTCCTAGATGGGAATGGAATCTGGTGCCAGCTGTTGGTGTCAATAGTGGCAGCCACTAGCATTACAGTTCTATATCGGGATTTTTCATCAGTATATCTGGTGGAAGGATAGACGGGAGAGAGCAAACATGGGCAGAAGGTATTGCCTGTGCAATAAACATGCGGTTCTTGTAGAGTGTAGACGTTCCAGTTTTTGACTTCTTTGCTGTTGAGTAGGGCTTGTTGAGAGGTGAGTGAAGTATTGAGGTTTTGTTGTCATATGTTGAGCGATGTGTTGAGGCTTGTATTTGATTCAGTCATCATTGAGTGATATTCGGTGGTCATGGATTTCGCCTAGCGATTGATTGGTTGAGTGGACAGAGCTATCAGGTGACTGAGGTTGGGTGGGATGTTTGTGTATGAAGGTAATGCCTGAAGAGTTCATTTGTTGGGTCACATGGGGGTAATGTTGACTAGGAGCGTAGGAATGAGGAGGTAATGGGTGTCATGCCCTTCGGTCTTTCCGTTTGCATTGTGATGGGAGCTGGTTTTTCACGAGTTGGGTGATGTCTAGAAGGGTTTGGCGTAGTGCAGGTTGCCAAGATTGGGTAGGATTCTCGGAGGAGCAGGGTGTTTTTGTTAGTCTAGCAAGGTTAGGTGGGAGGAAGACTTGTGTCCATTCCTCGTCCATTGGGAAGTATGGCATGGAGTTCTCTGGGCAGTTGGCATTGAGTTGGTTGCATCTGAGGATGAATGCTGGGCAGGATCTACTGTAGCTGGTATGGCCAGGCATCGCGCAGTTCGAGCAATAGGGATGGGAGGGGTCCACGCAGTCTGAGCTGTGGTGGTGGTTTCTGCAGGAGCTGCAGGTATCCTCCATTTCACTGCAGTTGCAGGCAATGTGACCCCAGCCTTGACATCTAATGCAACATGTTGGCTCAATTTAGTCCTTGTGTGAAAAGAGTCGGTCTTTATCAATGCCATCTCTAGCGAGGAGGTTGGCATTTGTTGGGTCATTGGTGGAGAGGATAGCGTACACCTTGGATTGGTTAGTGGAGTGGTGGTTGATGGGCTTAATCCATCTGAAGGAAATGATAGCGTGGGGCGGGAGGTTGTTTTTTTTCTCTATCTCATGCTGGAGTTCCAGGTCAGAGATGTTGTGATGTATAGGAACAAATTGGACAAGGAGGGGGTAAGTTCTTTCTTTGATGTGAGCTGGGAGACCTAGATCAGCTATGAGGCATTCCTTTGTAGGTTGACTCCTTATCCATGCAGCTGCTGTGGAGGTGGAGGTTTCGAACAGGATGCTTCTACTCTTGAGCAGGATAACGGATTTGATATTGATAGTAGGGTCCCCCTCTGTTCTGATGTTGTCAATAGCTGACTTTAGTAGTGACGTGATAGATGCGCTTGTGTTGGTCTGAGTATGGAGAGAGTGATTCGGGGACAGTTCTAGGAGGATTTGATGTGACCTGGTTTCCATCCTAGAGAGGACCAGTTGTACTTTCGCTTCCTCCACACTTGTCTTCCTGACTGCGTCTGCATAACTGCTAGGGTGGGGGGCTCCTAGTGGACAGGTTGGAGGGGAGGAAACAAGAGTCTTTTTCAGGTCATCAATAGCGGTTTTAGTATCTGACAGAGAGGTGAATAGCAGATCAATTGTTGGGGCATGAGGTGGAGAACGGATGACTGAGAAAGATTCTTGATGTTTGTTGAAATTTTCATTGTTGATGTTGACTAGGTTGTCAATGGAGTGTTTGGTGGCATCAATTGCAGATGATAGGCTGACATAATCTTGAGTGTTGGGGCTTTCAGCTAGGAAGTCTGCATGGGATTTGATGGTTTCAGAGGCTTGCATGAGGTGGCCTATCTGTGGAGATAGAGCGATTATTACTTTGGATGAGATATTGTTAGTGACTGTGTCCAAGTTAAGGGAATCTAATATAAAAGATACTGCTCGAATGGCTTCGTTGATTGGTTTCAGTATTTCCTTCATTTGGGTGATGTGGAGGAGAGTAGTGGATAGACTAGAGAGCATAGTTGTTTCACCCATTGGAATGATCAAGTGCTTATGAAGGAATGCCAGACCAGTTTCCTGGTCTTTGATGTCAAAATTCTGGCCGATTATTTCTTCTTTTATGTCTGTGCCCAGCCTTGCAGGATGTGTTTTCATTGAGAAGGAGTTGGGAATTGTGGGTCGACTGTTCCCTGGTGTGAGGGAGTGTCTAATACTCCCCTGGGACATAGAGTCCTTGGATCCTAGTATAATTTAGAGCTCAGTGTGTTACCTTTGGTAGTATTCCCTGGTCTGGTTTCAGTGTCCTCGTAGGAGTTCCATATGGTAAAAGGACAAGGAGCCTCTGCAGAAGTACTGATGAGAGAGCTTCCTGCTGTTTACCACAATGGATTCCTTGACAAGCTTCTGGTAGTGTTGACCATTGAAGACATCCAAGATCCCACCAGAAACAGAGTCAAACCTAGCATGATAATCCATCAGTCGCATCATGTCAACACTTTGAAAAAAGCCTTGTAGTCATGGAATGAGAGGAAAGTAGACAAGATGACGATGTGGTTATCCATTGTTGAACGTGCTATCTTATAGCTGCTTCTAGCTCCTATTCTATTCTTCTCTTCCTACTTACTTAGATTAGATTATATAATTATACACATGTATATAAGATTCGGACTCAACATCTGAGTTCTAATTAACTCTTGAACTACAACCATCATTGTCTGCCTCAACCGCATTCAGCTCAACTACACCAAATGTGAGTAACTACCAAATAGTCTCTGTGTTGTATGTCATCAAACAGGTTATGAGCTCTGCTAAGCGCGATGGGAGCATGCTCGTTGCTGCACCTGGAGCTGCTAAGTGGAAAACACCTAGCCTTGCTGCATTGTCTCAGATAATTGTGCAACAAGCTTAGCAAAAAGGCAACATGCCAGCGTTGGAAACAATGCAGCATGATGATGATGGAAGCTCATTTGATGCTGCATCCAGGGAGTGCCTTCATGGCGAACCCTTGTCATCGTTTCCTATGAAACCTTGACAGTTTATCATACTGATCACTTCATTCCAGATGTCTGCATCCTCATCCACCTCTAATTTTGCGATCCTGGTCTTCACTGGCGCAAACTTCAACACCTGGTGGATCAAGATGAAGAGCGCCATCTTGGTGACCAGAGGTTCCTGGATCCAGATGATCACTTGCTCTGTCATCACGGAGAACAGTGATGCAGATGATATCAACCACTTTATTAAGTGGACTGAAACCAACAACAAAATTCTCAGGACAATATGCCTCTCCCTTTCCCCTACACTCCTCCACAAGTATCTTGCAGAGACGGATGCCTTCTTGCTCCTCAACACCATCAAGAGCGACTATGGGAAGCAGGGTCTTCTCCAGATCTATGCCAATTTCAAGGCAGTGATGAATAGTATGATCCCTACCAATGGGAACCCAGCCTCAGCTTTCACCAGGTTTGAGACGCTCTTCACGCATCTCTAATCCAATTTGTACCCCATCCCTGACAACATCCAGGCGATGATCCTACTATCCAAGCTCCCCCCCTCTATGGACATCATTGTGCAGATGCTTGCGCAGAAACGAAACTCCGAGGGGGCATTTGTCCCTCCTACTGTCCAGGAGATTATCACATCCGCCACTCTCACATGGGAGTCAAAGAACATTGGGAAAGGCAAGTCTCTCCTGAGCAGGCTCAGAAGATTTTGGCCATCAAGAGGAAACCTGAGAACCCTTCTTTCCAGGGTCAACAGCAGCAGCAGGGGGATGACGCTAACTCTGACAAGAAGAAGACCAAGTGCAGTGGCAAGAACCAGCAGAAGTGCAATGCCCTGCAGTTCATCGAGCACAGCTCCAAACAAGGGAGTGTCAACTATTTCGCTTCTACCGCCATGGTCCCCCTCACTTCGGCCATTGTTGACCCATGGGCTAGCACTCACAAAAGTGCTCAACAATATCAAGGGAAGGGTGGAGCTCCTACGTTTATGCAAACAAAGGAGGCTTTCTTATTCGCTCACCAGCTGAATATCCACCTATCCTGCAAGACAATTAGATCCATCGACACAGCCCTACCTCTCCTCAAACGGCTTGATTTTCAATCGCCCCCATCTTCCTCCTCCTCCACTGTGACACCCATCATGTCATTACCGGCATCCACATCTACGATGCCTCCACCTCCCTCTCCTCCTCTCTCCCCAGTGCAATACAATTGCACCTTCTTGCTCAAAGACCTGGACGAACTGGCTCGTTCCTCCAAACACTCGCAGCGCTGGATAAGTGACATTAGCAGCAGTTGGGACAAGGAGGACCTCATTGACATCTACGGATCAGAAGTCAATGAGTTCATGGAAACCAGGTTAGTATCTCACCCTATGATCACTGCAGCACCCTCCTCACTCTCCACGTCTTACACAGCATCAAGTAGTGTAGAGGTAGTCAATAGTGTACCAATGACAATGGACATTATTTGTGCGCATGGTTCAAACACTAAGTGTGATCATTGCGAGAAAAAACTATGGATCCTGGACTCCAGTGCTTCAATGCACGTCACTGCTGAACATTCCGACTTCAGCAAGTATAAATCTTTAGGGAAAGATAAAATCCCAGTCCTTACCGCTTCTGGGCAGATCTATGTCATAGGAACAGGCAACTGCGAAGTGCAGTGGAAAGATGTGCAAAATAAAATGCACAACCTGACCTTATTCAATGTGGGACACATTCCCAACTTGGGTGTTCGATTAGTCTCTATGGGACAAATGCTTTGTGCTGGCACCAAAGTTAGAGGAAATGCAGATAGCATTGACATGCTTTTCAGTGATACCACATTACTTGCATCCTTTAAACCAAGCCGCATGGGCCACAATATGTATACCTTAGAAGACATATCTCCTTGTCATCACTCACAGATGACACCTGACTTCGAAACCATGCACAAGCGGATGGAACACCCCTCAAAAGATGTGATAAAACATGCTGTGAAACATACATGCAATTTATCATCATCACTCGAGATACTGAAGGATGACAAAACCTGTAAAGGTTGTGTGGAGGGTAAAACCCCTGCTCACACTTTCCACCTGGATCTCAGGAGAGTGAAAGTGCCATTTGAGCTGATCCATTCAGATCTTAAGTCCTTCCTCATCGCATCGTACCACAAATACAAATTCTTCTTCTTCTTCTTCGATAATTACACCTCCTATGAGTGGAGCGCATTGTTGCACACCAAAGATAATGCCTTACAGGCAAATGAGTGCTTCTTAGCAATGGTATCCACCCAATTCGACTCTACAGTCAAAGGATGGATGTCCGATGCAAGGGGAGAGTACAAATCAAAAGCCTTTGGTGAGCTGCTCACTCCCAGGGGATACACATATTCCAGAGTGCCCCTCACATTCCCCAACAAAATGGTCACGCAGAGTGCTTTATGCGAACCATTATGGACAAGTCAGAAGCAATGCACCTTGATAGTTGCACACCTGAATCTTGGTGGGAATTTAGCTGGAGCCACGCCATCCATGTATACAATAGGATACCATTGCGCAGACATAACTAGCGCACTCCATTCGAAATTCTTCATGGAGAGGCTCCTGATATTGGCCATCTCCGCATCTTTGGTTGTGAAGCTTATGCACAGATCCCTTTGGACATTCGCACCAATAAATTGGCCCCTAAATCAGAGCCAATGGTATACCTAGCCATTGCACCTGGAAATGAATGGAATTTTCTATTAATGCACTGTCCCCAAAATTCTCTTTTTACTTCTGCATAAGTGCTGCTCTTTAATGAGCAGCTCTTTCCTATGTGCACAAAACCCGCACATACACAGACAAAAGCCACTTCTGAGCAACAGGTCAAGATTCTGCTCCCTGATATGCCAAGTGACTCTGATGACATTCCACCTTGTCTGGACTCTCCTGAACCATTTGATGTGCCTCCACCGCATACACCATCTGTCCTATCCCGGAAATCCTAAGTCCAACTCCGGACTCAACTCCGTGGTTCTCCAGTGATATCTCACCAAGTACGCAACTCCTACGCATCAGAGTTGTACTCCGTCATTCCATTTCACTCTGTCTCCGTTTATGTATACTA
Source organism: Veloboletus limbatus (assembly GCA_038088635.1). Classification (NCBI taxonomy): domain Eukaryota; kingdom Fungi; phylum Basidiomycota; class Agaricomycetes; order Boletales; family Boletaceae; genus Veloboletus; species Veloboletus limbatus. The sequence goes on from JBBPJJ010000096.1 coordinate 38,287, forward strand.
TTGTTCCTTCCGTCTCCGTTCTCCGCTACTTAGATTCCTCCGATCCTGTGTCTCGCTTAGGAGCACAGCTCGGCATTCCTATGATCCTGTGTCTCGCTTAGGAGCACAGCTCGGCTTTCCTATGATCCTGTGTCTCGCTTAGGAGCACAGCTCGGCATTCCTATGATCCGTTCGTTCCGACTTACTCAGCTCCGCTATTACTATTGGCCTCCGTCCTCCGTATATAAGCTCATACACAGTCGCCTGTACACCTCAGTTCGAATATCAACTTAGTCCAACTCCTCTGATCTTCGTTCGAGTCTCAGTACTCATCCGTCTCCGTCTCAACTTCGTTTCCAGTCAACGTTAAAGTCCTTCACTCCGACTCTTCAGTAAATCCGGGACAAGACTCTGACAAGGGCACAGCGCTCCGCTCCGAGTCGCTGAAGCCAATGTCCCAACCCCTCGCGCTACTCTGGAGTTAGACCTGGAGTTGACCGGAGTTGACCCGGTCTTAACAGTATATTTGAACTGAATCTTGTCAAGCAGTCTTATTATGGCTACTCGTGCCACCAGATCTCGCACTCGCGCTTCAGGCGCCAACCCACCACCCCCATCTCCCAGAAACAACCCTCTGTCTACGTTTGGAAGCAGCCGTCGAGGTCCCGACCTCGTCAGCCAATTCCACAGCTTCTCTGTGCGACGGACACCTGCTCCGTCTGCATCTACTGCGCAACTCCCGCCATTGTCTCCAACTCTGGGAGCACACATCGTGGAACTCGAGGGTTACACCCACGAGTCTCCGCACCACTCTAGGGAACAGTCGTTCCGTACTCCGCCTAACAACAATCCTCCGGAATTTCCGTTCCCTCCAAGGCGGGGAAGTTACCCCGGAGATGAACCCTCCGATGACGGCTCCAACTTCCCCGGAGACGACAACGACCCAGAACTCTCAGATCACTCTGACTCCGACAACGAGCAGATCCCTCGTGACACGCTCACCCAGCTGGCTAGCGCCATCGGCAGGCTTGCTCGTTCTTCATCCTGTCGTCCGACCTCCGAGTCATCTCAGCGCACCAAGGTCCGGGAGCCGGATCAGTTTGACGGGACAGATCCCCACAAACTCCGCGTTTTCCTGGTCCAGTGCGAACTCAACTTCCAGGATCGCCCTAAGGCCTTCAGTACGGACCGCGCCAAAGTAACCTTCACGCAGTCGTACTTGAAAGGTATGGCCCTGGAATAGTTCGAGCCGGACCTTCTCCAGATGGAAAACCCCGCACTCCGTCCAATTTGGATGGACGACTACAAGGAGTTCGTTCTCGAACTAAAGACCAATTTCGGTCCGCATGATCCTGTCGGAGATGCAGAACACCAGCTCGACCACCTTAGTATGAAGGACGGTCAGCGCATCAACAAGTACGTCGTCGAGTTCAATTGAATCGCATCGCAAGTCCGTGGGTACGGAGAAGGAGCTCTCTGTCACCACTTCTACAACAGACTCCCCGATCGTATCAAGGATGAGATTTCCCACGTTGGCAAGCCTACAACCCTCGCGGACCTCCGACAACTCGCACAGTCTATTGACGCGCGTTACTGGGAATGCAAGTTGGAGTTATCCCAACAAGCGAAACCTTCTGCCAATCCGTCCTCATCTTCCAAGACGACCTCCGACAAACCTTCTGCCTCCGCATCCCACTCCGGTAGCTCCAAGGATTCGAAAGATTCCAAGGGCAAGGCTACCACCACCTCCACACCCAAGTCCGCCGACCTCACGTCGAAGCTAGGCAAAGGCAAAGACGGCAAGCTTACCACTGCCGAGCGCAAGCACCGCTTCGACAATAAGTTGTGCATGTTCTGTGGTCAAGCCGGCCACATGGCTAAGGACTGCCCGAAGTCTACTTCACGTGCATCCAAGGCCCGCGCAACCAAGACCGCAACTCCGGAAACCAAACTGGAGGTCTCCACGGAGACAAAAAAATAACCCGCGACCTCTCAGACTCTGCACGGACTGAAGGTTGCGTTGACTCCGCCCGTGTACTCAAGGAGATCCGACTCAACGCGTCCGCTCTCTTAGATCCCAAGTCCCTTATGCCATCCGTCTCTCTTGTATCTTACGATATGCCTTCGTTTCCCACGTTGATTGACTCCGGATCCTCCGACTGTTTCATAGATATGACATTCGTAAATCATAATAATCTTCGAACGTACTCCGTCCCTCCACTCCTACTCTGCCTCTTCGATGGAACATCCAACTCCACCATCACTCAAGCCATCGACCTCTTCATCCAATTCCCGACCGGTGATATCACTCCGATGACGTTCTACGTCACTCCGCTGGATGGCTCTTGTTCACTTGTTCTAGGACATAACTGGCTCACCCGCTACAATCCGTTGATTGATTGGGTTACGAG
>JBBPJJ010000097.1:14236-26738 GCA_038088635.1 Veloboletus limbatus
ACTGCGGGTGGTTCACAGTCACCACTGCCGCCCACTGGCAGTCCATCTCAGAACGACGATCAGGATGGGAACAACCAGTGGGCACATGAAGAACGACAGGTATGTGCACCTCTTTGAACCACAAGCAAAAAAAAAGACCAACTATACCCACTATACCTCAGCTCGTGATAGAGGAACAAGACCGTACGATGAATTCGATATCAGGGACCTTGACTACACTGGCGCAGCAAGCTGGCCTAATGGGACAAGAGATTGGTCAACATAACGAGTGGGCATCCATGTGTTGGGTACGACGTAGTGCTGTACTCACGTGGTTCACAGAATGCTTGACGACGTGGAACGCAACGTTGATCGCACAGACTCTAAACTTGATAGCGCCATGCGGAAAATGAAGAAATTCATAAGAAATACTGAAGGTACCTCAGACTCTGTTCCTCGTCGTCGTCGTCGTCCTGACACACGGACTCGATTGCAGACACCAAGTCGGGGTGGTGCATAATAATTTTGATAGTTGTCCTCGTCATCTTACTTGTGGCAGTCATATTGATTTGATCGTACAGAGGATACCTCACGTCGCTTTCGTTTCCATTAAATTATCAAATTACTAGCTGCCCAATGGAACGCAGAGCAATAAGCTCCATGTTGACCATGTTGAAACTCGGTGGCTCGGACACAAAGAGAGGGTACACGCACCTTGCACACGTTTGACCCTGGGAGCTGATGTTCGTCTGTGAGCGGCGCGTTCTCAAACATGATGGCATGGGCTACGGAAAGCCGAAAGAATGGGGCCATCATGTCCTCGGGTCACTGGCAAGCGGACATTGGACAAGAAGAAAGTTTGAGAAACATATCGTATCGTGTCTTCTCTGCTGCACGAGACGAGCGCTATCGGAGCCGAAGCGTACTTACGGCGATGAAATGGAAGCCACGTGGAGCCGGAGGAAGCCGGATCGATGGTGCGGCGTTCCGATTCTTCACGGGGTGTCCTATTGACCTCAGAGAGAACAAAAAAAAAGCTGACAAGGTTCAGTGTGCCAATAGGTGAGCGACACGCGTAGGTGACGCTCTCATTGAGCAGGCTCGAAGTTCCGGAAGCCAGCGAGTGATCCTCGGTCGACACGAAATTGGTGATCGGGAGATCGTTTTTGAAGAACCTCGATTGGATAGACAAACTCGTCACACGACACCTCTTATGAACGCGGTGCTTGTAAATAGAAAACAAGTCGTGCAGGCTTCGGCTGACACTAGTACACTTGCGCTTCTCGCTCTACAGCATCCGCCATCCTGCCCAATGTCTCATAGCGCCAACTGTAGGGATGCTTGCCATCTGCTGTGGCACCCTCCTGGGACTCGGGATCGACTGCAACGTTGCTCTCGTTCCCAATAACGTTAACCCCGTACCTGCTAATCCAAACGCTGCGCAATTGGTGCTCCATGGCAGGGATGATGTCATGACGAGTAGAGTTGGCGACGACGAGGATGTGTGATGCGTCCACACACACCGAACGGTTAGACGGAAGTAAACGGTCTGGGTTTGCAGAAAGTTGCCTCAACGCACTCTCCAACATCACAGGGTTGGGCTTATAAGCACCAAGTTGCTGTGCGGTAAGGATGAGCGAGAATGGCGAATCTGGGGTGACCGTGTGGTAGGCGGACCCTGGATAGTCAGGCGTACAGAGCTTTTCATGCGTCTTTGCAAAGCTCCCGTCGTCGACATTGGATAACACGACAAGGGCGAAATGTTTCTTGAGTCTGTGAAGTGCATCGATCGTGTCAGGGAATGGCTTCCAGTCTGCTATCGACCTCCCAAAACGTTGGGCGTTATCAGGTGATGGCATGTGGGCGATCTTCACATTGAATGTGGATGTGGGCTGCTCCTTTCTCAACTCTCCTTCCGTTTCGGCAGCATCCGCCGTTGTCACGTCGGAGGTCAACTGGCGATAAGCCAGTTCGAGAAGTGTCGAGTAGTGTGTGTTTTGGAATCGTGTCTGCAACTTTCCCTCTACCCCCGCATACTGGACTAATATCTCTTCCCGCGTCAGGTTTGGGAAGACGCGTATGAAAGCGTCGTGTATGGCAGACTCCCAGTCTATGAGTGTGCCGTACACATCAAAAATCAGTGCGTGGTGCTCGCTTAATTTCAGGCCGAGGGCTTCAGAAGCAGTGGGCGAGTGATGTGCCATTGGTAGCAACGTGAAATGGAGTGGTGCAATGAACCACGGTGGTAGTCACGATGGTAATTGGTCAAACGTTTGAGTCGGCAGCCAGGTCAATGATCAACGATCAAACTCGCTTTGAACTGGTAGGCATCATTACTCAAGATGGCAAATGTGAGTTACATCGGTGATTGATCGTATCTGCTAAAATGACCGAGTCCACTACGAGACTCAGTGGTAGGATGCATAAATATCCAGCTTCACATAAAGCTTCACCCTGTTACATCGCAGCGTTCGACTCTCAGTTGTCGTTGGTTCTGTCCAACCACTTGGAGTATCCTTTGCTGTCGTTTTTCATCATTCCAGCAGTTAGTCCGTTGGATTTGACTCAGCACTGCGACATGAAATTTGCGCGGTGAGGAGTAATCTTCACAGAATCTGCCGTCCCTGACCATGCGCTCACTTTTCACGCTAGATACCTTCAAGATACCCAGGTGAGTCTCTCAGAGCCGCATATGTACATACTCATCATGCTGGACCGCTTTGTATAGACTCCCGAGTGGAAAAAGGCTTACATGTAATGAGTTTGCTATCGTCTTGTTCGAATGTCCATGCCCTGACATCGCTCTCGTTCCTTGGGGGAACATACTTTTTAACAGAGGCTATCGTGGGCTTAAAGTTCAGTTAGGGATTATACGAGCGCAGGCTCCGCAGCAAGTCGATGCGTCGAGTTTCACCGCAGCTACAGACCATGATCATTTCCACAATGCCGCTCCAAACATTGAGGTGACACTCAATGAGTCCGAAGGTGAGAACACGGTTGAACATTGATTCCGTCCCATATAATGATTCCATTCCATAGCAGAGGTACACTTGTGTCGAGGAAGTACAACGTTGGCACGCATAGGAAGCCTACGTATCCCTGGAATTGACGCTGCAACAAATGGCCCGATGAACTCGGGTGGCCATGTGGCAGCTTCCCCTATGAAGCGGAGAACGAGTAATCAGGAAAGTAAGACAAAGGTCCACGGACAACGGTCGACCTCGGACGCTCATAAAACATATCAGAACCTTCGTTGAGTTTGGCCTTGGCCAGTCTTCCACCCCGCGTGACCGGAACAACATCAATCGCACCATCTCAACAAACGCCGCTACCCCCGAGGACCCCTCGTTCCCCTCCAGTTTTCCCTTTTTTCCGGGACACAGGTATCTGCGCTTCTGTCTGTCAAGTCTAACCATAATTTAATCCTGGTCTTAGTGGGATCTCCCGCACCACCGCCTTTGCATACAGTACTTTCTAACTTGCCCGCCGTCCATGCCAGGTTTTTCGACATGCTTGACGCCGAGCTAGACAAGGTGGAAACATTTTACGCAGAGAGAGAAAAAGAGATGCACGAACATGCCAAACGGCTGAGGGAACAACTCAATGAACTTGGCAAACACCGCCAGGTGTTCTATGTCGGTGTGCTTTACTGTAGATGGAAGCACGTACCACTAAACTGTGACCCTTAGCGATCATCTGCACACTCCACGACCCAGAACTGGGCTAAGAAGGCGCAACTTTCTGTACCGTCTGCACTGTCGTCGTTGATCTTATGGCTCCAAGGCCCCATCACGAAGCCAGAAGAGTCTTTTCAGATTGGTGGAACCGCTATAGTGGCTTCTGAATCTGGTCGCAGCGGTGTTTTCTCTTTCTTTCTATGATGTTTCTTCCTTGACTTACAAGTATTAGGGCGTCCTGGTGTTGTTGATACATCCAATTTGGGGACGCTGGCAACTGAACACGTGCGTCAAAACTCTAGGTCTTGGAAAAGGGAAGTCGCAGAGAAGAGCGAAGTCGGAGACCCCGATAACTCCTCAAACAACAACACTGGGTCCTCTCAGAAGGCGCTAGACGACACCATCAGGCCACCACCCAAACGGTCAAATAGCCTGTCATACGGTGGGACGAAGCATCCCCTCGACCCCCTTGAGTATCAACATGCGAAAAGGCGACTCCGAAAGGCCGTCATAGAACATTACCGGTGCGTTGAGGTCTCGTTCCTTCAGAAATTGGCCACTGGGTCGCGCGCAACGCAAGCGTATCGTCAATTGTGGAATTTATTGGTCCCGGACATGATGCTAACATGCGGCATATGTTTATAGGGGCCTTGAGGTCCTGAATAATTACAGAGTAAGCTTTTTTCATCTATGGGTCGCGTGTTGTACGTTGAAATTCTTCAACCCTCGAATCCTCGATTACTATCCGCTGTCATTGGACGCCTACGACTTCCTTGCGGTTTTTTCACAAGATTCTGAACCTCACTGGCTTTCGCAAAGCGCTGAAGAAATATGAGAAGATTACCAAGAATTCCGTTCTGGATGCCTACATGAAAGAGAAAGTATGTGATGACATAGCTCAAATGATGTCGAAAAATAAAGCGGTCAATTATTGTAGGTAGAACCTTCTGCCTTTGCTTCTGGTGCTATGGTTAGCACTATGCTCAAAGAAATGGAAGATCTTTTCGCGATGCGGTTCGGTACGTTCCCTCTTCGCGTAAGGGTTGTGGGATTCGTATGTTTTAATTTCACGTGTCTGACACGTGGACTCCGTATCCAGAACGCGGAGACAGAAAGAAAGCAATAGACCGTCTTCGAGTCGGGCCGTTTTCGAAGACACATCATTTTAGCACGTTCCGCTCTGGACTGTGGTTGGGTCTAGCCCTTCCTGCGATCGCGGGAGGTTCTTATCTATGTAGGAATATCTTCCAAGATTGTTCAATGGTATCATTCCGACCTTTGTTGGTAGCTTTCCAGGAGCATGTGCGGCAGTCACTCCCATCGTGGAATATTCTACTTTTTATTTACTCGATACTCCTCATACCGGTACTGTTGGCACTACTGATTGGTATTAATATCGCCGTGTGGGCACGCGAAAAAATCAACTACGTCTTTATCTTTGGTGCGTCCCTGCTACCATACACTGCTCCTTCCCTCCCTCTTTCTCTGACAATCCGCACAGACTTAAACCCAAGATCACGACTTGATCACCATGAGTACTTTGAAGTATGTGTTGTATGCCTACCATACGCGATCTAATTTTGACTGGGCGGTAGCTACCTTCTTTCCTCCTTTGCACTCTCGCTTTAGCTTTTTGGTTTTCTTTGGCCCAAATTGGCTCACCAATATTGTGGCCATTGATCTGGATCGTTCTCGCTTTCGTGGTTATGTTCAATCCAGTTCGCGTACGTCCCTCAATACCATCTGATGCTCCTCATCCAGCCGTGTAACGTTCGGATAACAGAGCTTCACGCGGGGCCCTGCCCGCTGGTGGATCATCAAGAATACCGCTAAGCTTGGAGCTAGTGGGATTTGGAAAACAGAGGTCCGTCACCCATGATTAGTGTTATGAGGGACCCCGAAATCTGACTGTATCTCAGTTCACGGACTTTTGGCTTGCGTAAGATCCTCCGATCATCTATCCCGTTCGAACTATCTCACCATGTTTACTCCCAGTGACCAGTTTTGCAGCCTACACTATCCGATTTCCAATCTGTTCTTCGTGGGCTGCTTCTATACCCGCTACTTTCCTGTTTTTCCCTCGTCGACCGTGCCAACCTCGATGGACATTGGGTCATCGCTATACGCTTCACTCTCCATCAACGTCTCAACGCCACATCAACCAGAACTATTTGCGGCCAAAAGTGCATTTCAGAGTCTGACATCGATCGCATACGATCGTCAAGCCCAAGAAGCATGGTTGACGTGCGGTGCGGCTCGAAATTGGGGGTGGTATTATGTTCTCGGCGCGTTACCCTTCCTGGTACGTTTCGTGCAGAGCATGAGGCGATACCGGGACTCGAAACTCCCTACCCATCTTATCAACGTAAGGGACGTGTGTGACTTGATTCGTTCTATATTCACCGGCTCATTTGCATAGGCTGGAAAGTATGGGATGGGGATGATATCTTACTTCTTTTATTTTTACTGGAAGCACCAAGGTATGTCCGACTCGACGATGGTCTACATGTACTTAGCTGAAATCATCTCCCAGAGGCTCCTCGTACCGGTGCAAGTTACATCCTCTGGTGCTTCACGGCGAGCGCTTACGCAATATATGGGTGTGCATGGGTAAGTGCCTCCACCTTGGTGTGTTCGACAGTCACAATATATTCGTGTCTCAGGACCTTGTGATGGACTGGTCCATGTGTGAGCCACATGCTCAGTATCCATTCCTCAGACAGGAGCTCATCTTCAAAACACAAATACCGGTGCGGTTTCCTCGTCTCGGCTCTCCCCGGTGTCATGTCACTCACAACGGCCTACGTCTCAGTCCTACTACTTTGCCATCGTGCGATCGCTGACTCGCGTCGCAATGTATCACATCTCATTCGAACGCGTTCTTTTTTCAGATATCCAACCTATGCATTCGTTTCTTGTGGCTGATGAACGTTCCCGCTGCTGGGTTGAATCTCACCGTGCGCTCGTTCGTCATTGCCATGATGGAGATGTTACGGAGGGTGCAGTGGAATTTCTGTGCGCCATTTTTCTTTCTTTCTTTCTCCTCGGCCTTGCTTTCATGTCATGTCCGTGCACACGACACCCGCGACCGACTGACCGACGACGATAATATTACAGATCGACTCGAGAACGAGCATCTCGGTAATATGGATCAGTACCGCGTGACGCATGAAGTACCTCTGCCGTATAGCTTTGAGATGCATTCCAACGAGGAGGAGGAAGAGCCTGAGCCTGAGGACGCAGGACTGCAGGGCGCAGCCGCAGGCTTGTGGTGGAAGACTCGCACGACGCGTTCGAGAAGAAACGGAGGGCATGGGTAGCTTCTTTTTTTTTTTGGTTTGTCCGTTTTCTTATTTGTCGACATGACACGTTGAAACGTAGATGACGAGGTTGCGCCTATCACTCTGGCACTCGAAGCAGTATGCCATGTCTGTTGATCCATCCCCCTTCTTCTCCGGTCGATGTAGAGAACGATCTGTATGTATACTAGACAGGAACACACGTATGAAGTATGCCCCCTAAACTTATGAATATGTTGTAAATTGAAATGGTGGCCTCGTGTGGGTTGAACGTTGAACCCTTGAGCCCTTCAATGCCATTGCGAGCGTTCAAACGTCCGAGTCTTCCTTCATAATGCCGTCATGTGGATCTACGAATGCCCTCGGTGCGTGCGATTCGGACTCATCTGAGCCTGTACCGGCGGCGCAGTTCGCCGATCGAGCAGGCGTTTCTTCTACTACAAATCGGTATCTTTCTACAACATACCAAAGACGACGCGATGGCCAGCCCATCCATGCGTCAATTCACAGCGGTAGACGGTCTGGTAAAATTTAAATTTCCATGCGTGACAGACTACGTGATGCCAAGAGCGCACTTTGCATGCCTCGACGCGCCTGTGAGGCTCGACAAAGGACGTGCTCCACAGTCCCAGGGCGCCGCAACTGCCAGACCATTCAATCTCAAGAAGAACATGTCGGTGTCCCCCCCTTTTTTTGAACGTCACGCGAGTACAACGCAACACGACTCAGAAGCAAAGGACACGTCACAGAAGTTAAAAAGAGAACTCATCCGGCGCTATGGTGATAATGGAGGCGTTCCGATTCCGCGGGAATGACTTACAAGCTTGGCTTTCGAAAGGCACCGGGTCCACATTGTATAACCTCGGGCCACGAGGAGCAATAATGGAAACCCTTGCGAGTAAACATCATCTTGCATGAAAAGACGCCAATGTCGTAATGCGGAGGACGGGAACCCCCCAGCTTCAGTACACACGCAGGACGTCTCTGCTCTCGTACAAGCTTTGGAGCGTCTCCGAGTCTGCTCTCTTCCAGAAGAGTCCTCAACATCCGAGAACTGAGCTGATAAGGGGATTAGAACACGAAAGCGAAAGCGATAGAAGACACTACGACGATGGAGAAAACATGTCCATCCTCCGACGGCGGCGATATGGTGGTAATGTTTTATCAGGAAAATCGTTACTACATACTGGCTTCGAGAACGTCGCAAGAGGTTTCGCACCTGTGAGAAATGAAGTGCTTCTTGGGCCGAAAACATAAGGTAGGGCCAGCTGTCCTGAATTTCCCAAATGTGATTCTTCACTTCGTAAGCGTTCTTTTATCGAAAGACAAAAGGTGCCGGTTATGTGTGCAGGACAGAGTCTCCACCTTTAGCACCGTATTAGTACGTATGAGGTTGATCACGCCATCCTCGACCAGAAAACGAGCATCGTGGCGGGGCGTTTAGGAAGTGGTGGTGAGAAGGGGGCCACAGAGCGGAAGGAAGAAGAAATCTTACCACGGAGATATCACGGGCCCCGTCCTACAGCAATCTTAAGGGATTCGAACCACAGTTTGAACAGCCTAAATTGTTACAGTTGCCCCGAAAGCTTCTTCACTGCTAGAGTGTGCACTGGAAGTGCACTGCATTTTCGACCAAAAAGACTTATCGAGGACGGAAAGGAACGCCGCACAAGATTGCAGGATCGAGACTTGTCGCCCTGTGAACGAGGGTGTCTCACCTGCACGGATGAGTAGTATGGCGAATGACCAAGTTTCCGAAGCCTCCACCCATCTACATCCTTATTTCAAGGATAGAAGTGTGTTGTGGAGGATATCTGCATCCGTCTATAGCGCACACATCGTGGACGCCAGCGCCATATTCAACCAAGTAACGGATCATTGGGTACGTCTGCTCAAAGTACCAATGCATCCAGCGTCAAGAATTGATCACCTCTCTCTGTCGCACACTGCCTTGCGAAATTGAATGACGCAGTAACTGGAAAGGGATAAAAAAAAGGTACATCACTTTGGCAGCGCGCACACGTTTCGAAAAGTCGAAAGGGACGAACGAACGACACAATCTAGCAGTAAACGAGGTAAACACAGATGTGGATGAGACGGAGTTCACTTTTTGATAGACGTGGATCTATCCAGCCCCAGCCCCGGCTTGGGAGGATCAGGGTCGTGGTTGGCTGTTCTCATAACGATGCAGCCTCCAACATGGGATCGGGTACAGGTCATTAAGATAGGTGCTTTGTTGTGAGTGTATCCTCCTGGAGTAGGCTCTGGAATATCAACACACATACGTGGGTTCGTCGATAAAAGCAATGCAGTCTGACGTCGATTCGAAGTAGGGGATGTATTCAAGATACGCGCGACATACTCGCATGTGACGACGATGCTTGGACCTCAAATGCATCCTGATGGTCGACATTAGCTGTCTGCGATCGCGACAATCCGATGTGAGGCAGGTGTAAACTTGAAGGGAATTCCACAGGATGCTCCGCGTGGTGGTATTGGGCAAGGCAGAGTGTCCCATCGCCAATTGGCGCATGCAAGCTGTATGAATGGCGAAGATGAATGGCCATCCTACGACTTGCTCTCATAAATGAACACGTCGCGGCTTTCTGTTGACTCTCGGGCCCGAAATCTGAAGAGTTGGGTGACAAAACCGTCCGATCATTTCAACCATGACATACGACAGCCATGAAGCACTGATCTCACCAAAGAAAGTGACTATTTCATGAATACAGGAATGAATCAATGGATATAGGTCAATGAGGGGTGCTAACGGTAACTGACGAATGTCATTGTTCAATCCACATGTACACTAACGCACTGAGATCTATGAAATCTGGGCGGAAAACGCCTGGCACTGGAGAGATCCTATGAACACATACAAAGCAAAGAGAGAGGAGGGGTACCTACAGCCTTGAGCTGCTCAAGATAATACGAACAGCTTTGCAAATCTGCCTTGTCCAAGCAACGTGTAAAGTCCTTTGCCTGGGCATCACAAGCAGGGGTGGATTGGAAAGACTGTTGTTGAACTGGCGCTGCTGCCGGCTCAGCAGCTGTTGCCGAGTTGGACCCACCAAAAAGCATGTGGGAAATTCCGTGACCGATGGTCGAGCCTACCGCGACAGAGCCGGCAGTAGCAGCCATTTGGGTCAACAGGCCGGGTTGACCGGACTGAGCAGCCGCTGCAGGTGGTGCAGGGGCATGAGCAGGGCTTGCATGGGCCGCTTGTGGGGGCATAGCGGCAGTGTGAGCCCCCCGGGACTGTTGTGCGGGAGCAGCAGCGGGCTTTGGTGCTGGACGAGAGGAGCGAGAAGAACGCTAAAAGGAAGAAAATAGTTGATAAAAAGTGGAGAAATCAAGACCGGAGACTTACAGGCATGATGGTCAAAAGTAAAGTTGGATAAGGCGTGGTCGGGTCCCTTTTATACCAACAGGTTGTCCGTGAGAAGTCACTGCTACTACAACTACGCACGTCTTCGCTGGCGGGCGCGACGATGGCAGTCGGACTCAGGTCATGGACACCTACTCGGTCGTACGCAGCGATGGCCATCAAAACCAAGCAAAAACCATCTGGTTCACCATCACCCAAGGTAGACCCACAAGCACCAGATGACAAGGCAAAAAAGTCCACGTCTCGGCCTTCATCGCTCGAAAGCACCGCGGAGCAGAATCTTCAGGCAATGAAGAGCATGAAGCGGTTTAACAAGATGTACGCTACCGCCGACGTATGGGGCACGGAAATGGCCAGCTTGGGTATGTATGGCTGTAATTCTCTCTTCAGCGTGGTGGTACAACTTGACACATGTTAGATGTGGAGATACCTTATGACTTGCGTTCAATGTTCCACTCCCTCGCTACAAAACCTATGTTTGCGCCAAGCAAATTCTCGTGTGTATCATCACTGTTTTCGTTGATGTGTGTGCCGACCTCGAGCACTACATGACACAGCAATCTCTGGTATGCGATCAAGCACAATACGCGCAACTGGATGAAGAACTCGTACAGGTCCGCTTCTGCTTGTCTGTGGCAAGACACAGGTCTGACACGCTGTTATCATTTTCCCAGCATGTTCGTCATGGCGAAAGCGAACGCCTTCCCGGGGAGGAACTTACAACTACGTGTCAAGACGTTGGGCCGCATATTGAGCGTACGAAACAATTCTTCAGTCGCGTTGTTGGCGCCGTTACGACAGATAGCGCTTGCCACTTATCGCAAAGTGAATTCTTCCATTGCAAGGTGCGCACGTTCGAATACTCATGTTAGTGTTCATTTTTAAACCATTCTAGGGGGCACGAGGATACGGTGAAAGAGTTCACGTCGGGTTCTTTTCAAGAAAAGACTATCAAAGCTATGCGTCGGCGCGACCGGGGTCAAACGTGGGCTTGGAGTATCACTAGCGATGTTTCGGACGCGGCCCTGTTTCCCAAGTCAAAGAGTAAGTCACGCTTCACACCTTGAGATCCATTCTGACGACCCCTTAGAGCGGAGGGCATCCACACCAGTGGACATTGTTTCCATTCGAGCGGGCGAAGTTTATACTGAGAATGCAGATCCTGTGAATGGGCATCGTCTGCTCATTCAGGCCCTCGTCAAGTTTGACACGACGCAGGCGAGTGACCTTCTCCTCCCCTCCGTTTCCGACACCCTCGTTGACAGGGCTTCGTCACTTAGAAAATCGATATTTTTGACAAGCGTGGGCGAGCGCTGGATTCAGACCTTACTGGTTCCCGTAAAGTCGTGCAATACCTCCTATTAGAGAAAGTTGGGTGGTATGACACACCTTGGAAGATCAAGGACCAGTCTCATAAGGCGTAGAAGCACGCGAATTATCTCTCTAACTTTCTTCATTCTGCTGTCGTATATAATCACGAGTCGTCCTGCTGCCACTCCGAAAGTCAGACAAATGTGAAGTAAAGTTGTGCTGCTGGTGATACTTGACGGAGTACCGGGCCAGACTTGTTTAAATTCAGTCGCAAGTGTTGCCAGTGGCTCTTGCTGGCATGTCGCGCAAATCGAGCTCCAAGCCTCCTACTACACATTCGACATCCAACAAGAACACCAAGAAATCCCTCAAAACCCTCAAGCTCGCACGTCGCGACAGCTACGATGGTCTGGAACCCCCGACGAAAAAGCACCGTGCCGGATTCACAGTACGTCCTTCAAAGGGACTCTCCCGTCTAAGCGCACTCATTCAAGTCCTTCCACCACAGCTTTCAAACCCTCCTGTCATCGATTTAGCCAAGGATGATATCTTTATGGCGTCAAGTTCGACCGGTTCGCGATTGACAAAGCCCATTTCTCAGAATCAACGGACCGTAGCGGGTGTCAAAGGAAATGGCAAAGAAACGACGACACCGATGGATATCGACGACGATGTTTTGTGGGTGGACAAGTACGAGCCCACGTCCGAGGTAAGACGCGCATTGTCCTTCAAAGTCGCCATCCTCGATCGCTCCGTCGCGCTTGCATTGTCCCTTTGGCATGGTCATACTGAAACTCAAACATTGAAAGGTAGAGCTGGCGGTCCACAAACGGAAAGTGGAGGATGTC
>JBBPJJ010000097.1:26837-40610 GCA_038088635.1 Veloboletus limbatus
ATTGTCCTTCAAAGTCGCCATCCTCGATCGCTCCGTCGCGCTTGCATTGTCCCTTTGGCATGGTCATACTGAAACTCAAACATTGAAAGGTAGAGCTGGCGGTCCACAAACGGAAAGTGGAGGATGTCCGTCGTTGGCTCTTGGAAGCGTTCCAGGGGGGTCCATCAGCGAAACTGCGAAAGTACCGTGTGCGTGTTTACGCGTTAGGGGGCCACTGAAGCTCAACATATCCACGTGCCCGTAACACTTTACAGCGCATACTCGCCCTTACTGGTCCAGCTGGAACTGCGAAAACATCTACATTGCGTGTCCTCTCTAGGGAGCTCGACTTTGAGATTTTAGAGTGGCGAAACTGCATGAGTGAACCCCGACTATCCGCCTTTACAAACGGAGGATTGCACTCGGACGGTAAGTGTAACTTATCCGAGGTTCTCCTTTCGATTCGTCAACATACATACACTTTTCTTTACAGAAGAATTGGATATCGGCACGGAAACACTGATTGACAAATTTCAGGCTTTTCTGACGCGTGCAATGACTTGCAATAGTATTTTTGGACGTCGCAATATCGCTCAGGGGCTCTCCTCGGGGTTGCTTGTACCGTCCTATTCACACACTCAACCATGGCCTAGTAAACGTCAACTCATTCTCTTGGAAGATCTCCCTAACCTTCTTCATCAACCTACTCAAGCGCGGTTCCAGGCCGCTTTGCGATCCTTATGCATCCCTACTTCTAATCTGTCCGAACCCCCGGGACCACCGATCGTCATCATTATGTCAGATTCTGGTTTTCGTGGAGAGCAGCCCTATGATGACACATGGGACGGTGGGAGCAATGGGCGCAGGTGGGACAAGAAGGAAGTGCTGGACATTCGCAATGTTTTGGGGGCCGAGTTGCTGACGAGTCCCTATGTGACACGAATTGGGTATGCACATCGCTATTTTGACTCTCATGCTGTTTCAGCAGTCTGGACTGAGTGTCGTTCCCCAGGTTTAATCCGATCGCCCCTACATTGATGACAAAAGCACTACAGGCACTCCTTGCTTCGCATTTCGGATCTTTGGAAGCACATGAGAGAGTAGGCAAACAACCTACGCGTGAAGTCATTGACATCATTGTAGGATCTTCCAATGGAGATATCCGAAGTGCGATCATGGCCCTTCAGTTTGCATGTGTGATGGACCTCCCCGCCTCATCGACGAAATCGAAGGGCCAGTTGGCTCGCAAAAACATGGGCGGAATGAAGAGGGCAACGAACGTCTGTGCGGTTTTGGAAGCCGTGACCAGACGCGAGCAAAGTCTAGTGCTATTTCATTTAATGGGCAAGATCTTATACAACAAACGTCAGCGAGGCGTTTTGGGTTGATACGGTCGTCACTGATAGCATATTTCTTATACAGGCAAATTCGACCCTCCTGCATCCCACTTATCAGCTAAGGATGCTGTGAATGAGCATGAATTGGACATGCAACTCATTGATCCGCCGCCTCTGCCGGTTTGGCTTTCGCATCACGATCGGAAAGCGAGTCGAGTGTGCACAGAGGCAAGCTTCACCAAGAGCATTCGTGGTGACTCACGACTCACCACTTCCCCCCCGCAGACGCTAGTAGCAGAGTCGCCCATTGACTCGTCTCTGCTTAGCCTGTATACTCACCAAAACTATACCCAATTCTGCACGGACATTGATCAGTGCGATGGCGTCTGCGAAGGGCTGAGTTGGGTTGACTGTATGAGCGGGGTGAGCTTTTTTCTTTCCAAGTTTTATTCTCGTCGCTGTTTGCGTATACTGACGTGGCGTTCTGGCTCGTCAGGCTCAGTCAGCAAATTCTCCATACGCATTTCCTACCGTGACGCTTTCTACCCTTCACTCGCTCCCTACACCAGTACCGCGCAGCGGACAAAAAGTGTGCAAACCGATATGGTTCGATGTACATACCAAGGAGCTGGAGGCCCTGGACGCGGTCGGGGATGTCATTGGGTGGCTCAGGAAAGGTGTGGACGTCGGTCACCAGGCAGACGGAGAGGCGTTGTCGATCTCGATAGGCAAGTGGACCTGTACCAACGTTGCGACGGAGCTTGGGGGCTGGCTGCGTGCTCTCGACCGATGTAGTGGTGGTGTCGGACCGATGGGAAGCGAGCTGCATGATGGGTTTCCTCACCCACAGCCACCTTGGAGACACCGGCTGTTCTCGCATCTGCCATGGCATCTTGGGGCTGATGGGGGGAATGTTCTGGGAGAGAATGAGGATGGTGAGATTGAACAGAGTGGAGGTGGAGACGAGAGTGTCATGTTGCCCAGTGGGATGCGAGGTGAAGATGTAAGCCATGGTTGGCTGGAGGACGACGATATCGAAGATGTGGACTGAACGGCGCATCCATACCCTTTAGCTAGCAAGTCGAAGGTACTAATACCCGTGACAGTCAATCTGAGATACTTTGCACCTCAGTTCTTGTAAACAATGTCCATTGGAGGACTGGTACAACATATCCATCTGGGGCTCCTCAGCGTTGCTCGGCACTCACCAAAACGCGTTCGAGTAGCTTTCGTCAGTCTTGAACAGAAAAGCTTCGGCCCGCTTCAAGCAAGGTCTCAATCGACCACCTCGACCTCACACAATGCAGAACCGCATGTAGCTACATCTTGGCTATTTCGTGGAAGCGGCGTCCGCGTCTCTACGCTTTTCACCGCGTTGCTCGCCCTGGGCGCTGGCGCTACGGCACTTGGTCTGTACGTGGCCTATTTGGCACCATCCAATATCCCTCTGCTAATTTTTTCGATTCGACATCTTGCCACATGCGAATTGATGGCATGTTTCTGAACGCAGCTACGAAATATATACCTCGTTCACGCTATGGCCTGTGGAGCTCCGGAAAGACTTGCGTGCTGGGATCAGAGCCAAAAACCAGGGTGACCATGCTCTGAGCGAGCGATTCCTTGCTCGGTGCGTGTGGCTTCGCATTTCTCATTTTCAATCCGACCTTACCATCTCTCATTCTTGGTCTGGGCTGCTGCTCATGCTTGTGCTCTGTCTCTCACCCTGTGTATGGCCCACACAGCGCCTATCAAACTGCCTTGGTCCTCCCATTGTCGGGCCTCGGATCCGACCCGTATCTGAAACTGTCAGGCATCGCTGCCGTGTTGACAGAGGTTGCGCCCGAACGGCGAGCGAAAGAGGTACTTCGAAGCGTGTGGGACAAAGGTAACACCTTCAGCGCCGCGTCGTCTGACTCCCCAAAAAATGGTAGCAGCGGCGACAACGACTGGGCCACATACACGCTCACAAACGAGGAGCGTCTTCGCAGAGTTGCTGTGGCGTGTAAGCTTGCGCAATTGTGTACGAACGAGGACGGTGAGGAAGAGGAGCGGTGGCTTGTGTGGGCGGTCGAGGAGGTGCTCCGGTTGGCGGGTGTCCATACGAAAAAGGGCAACTCTTCGGACAGTACGGCTCGCTCTGACAGTACCTCGATACCTGTTGTGCTCGCGGAGCTCGAGTTGCCGTCTTGGATGCGCAGAGTCGATCTCGGTGCGCCGCTCGCCGCACTCGGGTCGGTATACGCACACAAGGGAGACGCCGAGTGAGTGCTTTGCACGTTTAGAATCTGAACGTTGACGTACGAGCTCATCTAAAGGTATGCTATGCCACTTTATTTACAGGCCATATCACTACTTGTGCCACCAAACAAGGAGAACGTGAGCATCGAAGATCGTTGTGAGGGTGCGTCTACCTGTTTCCCCCATTTTAATATGACCACCCGGTCCGACCCGACGTCTACCGGTAGCTGCGCAACTCATGAATAATCTCTCGGAACTGATCATGCGACAGCCACCTTCACCCGAAATCAGAAGGCAGGCAGAAGCCTGGGCACGCCAGGCCTATGGGTTGATCGAACGTGTACAGGCGACACCCTTGCCCCAGAGAGGATGGTTCAGTTCTGGCACTGAACAAAGTAGAGACGTATGCGATCAGGTATTGGGCGTGGTCTTATTTAATCTTGGCATGATGCGGGAGGTGAGCCTTTTCGGCACTTGCCTTGGGAAAAGAAAATGGCATGAGCTGAAGGACCGGTCATGGTAGATGGACGAAGACCATGCGACCGCGCGTTCATTGTACGTGCAGAGCTTGAGGCAGTGCGAAAAGGTCGGGATGAAGGAAGGGGTCATGCAAACCAGGCAAGCCCTGAGAAGACTCGACCGCGCCGTTGGGAACTCTTTGTAGTCCTTTCCCTGCGACACCTTGCAAGGATAGCATCCATCTGACAGTGTATAACTCGTGTTAACTCAAGTTCTCACACGGTGTTAGTGTTCAGAATGTGTAGTATGTATTCAAGTTTGACGCATCACACGTGGGAGCTACTTACGCACATTGTAGGTTCTATTTTCTTTTTACCGAGAGGGTATCATGCTATGTCCCGTAGTTGGAAAGCATGGACTAACATGATAGGCTCTACAGAATCCACACTACTAGCTCTATACTACTGATAGATCTAGCACTTTTCTGTTCACATCGATGCGATGCCAACTCTCCCGGATTGCTTAATCAACACCTGGAATCACACTCGTTTGAGAAGACCTGTAACGGCGCTGTATCTCATACTTGGTCCTCGGCGCTAACCCTACTGGGGTAGACCAGTCATCCTTGCCCATCGTATTCCGGGAACTTAGTCTAACGATGTGGCTTAACAAGAGTTTGTCTTTGGGACGACTATCCCAAGTCGTCAAGTACGAGAACTCGTCAACGTAAGTCTCGGGTGATCTGCAGCGTCTGAACCTTTAGTGTGTCATACCACAACCCTTCTCGCCTCCATCGCGCCGTCTCGGCTTTGTTGGAAACCGATTAGAAGGGATTATTATTGTAGTACTACTAAGCAGCATTGCTTCGCAGTCGGAAGTTTGGTTCAATCGCTATTGCCTTGTCAGGGAGTTCTCGCAGGAACGTAGTCGAGGGTAATTGTACACGATGATTGACCTAGAATAATAGATGAGGTGAACGAGTAAATATGCGGTGTAGCTTCACACCTCTGGCAGTCGATAATACGTATGCAAAGCCGCGAGGAGCTCTTGATTGCGCTGCCCGAATAAGGAAAGCAACGGATGCAGAACGCTTTATTGGTTCCATAATTCTACGATCGATAGGTTGTTTTCCAACAAGCCGGTCTCCGTGTGACCGGTTGCATGATTCTCCTGTGTCCTTTGGATGCTGTGCAGGCGGCAAGCGGGGGGGGGACATTATAATTGCGATATGACCTGTAGATATATTTATCAGGAGTGTTTTATCATTATTTAAATTCGAAACAAAAAACCATGGTTTCATGAAGCAACGGGTGAATAGTATGGGCGGCTCGGATCGAAGTCATTGTCATTTTGGTAGCTAATGGTAGTAGAGACCACTACCCAGATCACGGAATGGCGTGCAATATTCCAAGCGTCAGCTGTGTCGTCATTACAACTTGTGTTTTGATGTTTCGACTCTCAATGAAGCCGATACTTAAATTATTGGCTTGGTAAACTTGTACGCGCACCTGGATGTTCAAACCGTTGTCTTGAAACGTCCTTTCTTTTGGAATTCCAGTAAGTTGATAGTAGTTCTGAATGATAAATATTAACCCCAAAAGAATGATGGCAGTTGAAGAGACAGTTCTGTACACCTCAGCAAGCTCGAGGGGGCGTGTAGTACGTGCCTGAGCTGGGACGACATGCTTACTACAGGTGGAGCGGATGGGTAACAAAGATCATGGTTATAGGCAGAGAAGCAAAAGTATAAGAGAGGTTGAGATGCACCGAAGGTACAAGCGCAAGACAAAGAACGTACCTACTAGATTCACAGCACCTGAGACGCATCTTCAAGATGGACAGCGGACAAGGAAAATCGGAATCGAGTACTACTTATGTAGAAGAATCAGCCATACTCGAGCGTGCAGATGCACTCACCAGAACGAACAGTCATTGCGTCAGGACTACATTGGACTAATCTGGAGCATTGTTCCAGAGTAAGTCAACATGATGCTGCAGAGATGAAGAACTGAGGTCATGTGCACCAGACGGTCCGGACTCAGTACACCGCGACATACCGCACTTGATGTTAGCTAGAAATAGATGAAAGAAGTGAATGGTGCGGGAGTTGGTGAAGTACGCGGCGACTCGGATTAGAGAATAAGATAACAATTTTAAAACTTGGCGACTAGGAATTTAAAGCTGTGCATGCATGAAAGCGGCCAATAATATTGTGGCTGAAATGATTTTCTGTGAGTCGTCGTCACCGCAACATTGATCGGTTGATCGCTATTCACTGCGACAAGCCCAAAACGTGACCTTAGTGATAGTCGAACGAGAGATCTAGGACATATCACCGCAAACGCGCATTCAATAAGCTAGCAAGCCACGTAGTGAATATCGCCATATCAACTTATCAGGACTCGCACGGATTAGATTCCGATGGCAGGCGATGGTAAGGACCACTACCCGGTCCACTGTTGATATTTTAGGTAAACTGGCAGTTGATCGCTAGCCCCAGGATTATAAGCTAGGTTGCCTTGCACTACAAGGGCAATTTTGGTTCCTCCTCCTTCTGATCGGTTGAAGAGGCCTAGTCAATTGAGTCGAAAGGGATGCTACCCACGGTGTCCATGGTAGCTGGACTACAGACATCCAAGGTGAGTCTTCTGCTGAACTGCTTGAGCACCCACCTGACCTTTTCCTTTTCTACCCTTCATGGATATGCACTGACTCGGGGTAATTGATGACAGTATTGCAACAGTATGTCTTTATTTTTGCAAGTGGTCTACATTCCTGTTTGTTGGTGCTCACCTACGAGTGACTCCAGTTGCTGCCATGGTAATTCTGGTGAGGAAAGTCTGCCTGAGCGGTAGGCGTTTCCCTAATGCAAGTTATTGCTGATAGATCTTTGACTATGTGATCACTCTCGGAGACGAAGTATGTAGACGATTGGGCTCGTCATCAATACGTTAATCCTTCGTTAGGTACAATGGATTTGGGGCCGTAACTGGGATGTGACACGGATCGTCTTTACGGCGTCGAGGTATCTACCGTTCGTGGGCGCGGCAATGACTGCATATTGTGAGTGGGGCGTTGCCTTCTTTTTTTTAAAAATAAATAAATGAAGATGCATCACGAGAAGCTGCCTTGCGCTCAGCCTCACAGGTATGTGCACGTATCCGTATTGTTTTGGGTGCCTAATTAACCCGGAATATCCCTATGCGCTGATAAGCCGTGTGGACCAAGATCGGCGGAGAACGGTGAGTGGATGTGTTGATTTCCTGACGGCGCTTGAGTTAACACTTTGTTGCAAGTCATTCTTACACTGTGTGTCTGTGCCGCAGAAAGTCTGTCGCCTCGCATCCTTCCACGAATTGTGCATGAACGTCATTTGTCACAAAGTGCTGTTGGTTTTGCGCACGTACGCGTTCTGGCAAGGGGATAAACGAGTGTTATTCGGCCTTCTTACGTATGGTTGTGTGAGTTGTTTCTTTTTCGCTTGATTCTTTTGAGTTCGCTCGAATGGACGTCACAATGTAGATGACCCTCGGTGCAGCCGTCGCGATTAACTTCACGCGAACGGAACTTATCCCCGGGGGTAGTGAGTCTGGAGGATGTCAGTTGCTCTCCTTATGACTCATCGGTTCGTTGAACAGGACGACCTCTCCAGAGTTGCCTGTTGATCTCATCTCGGAATGGTACATTCAGATATATGTTTTTGTTGAGCTTCGAAACGTGTGAGTAGCTTCTCGCGTCGACTGATCATCGTCCGTACTCATTTCTTTTTTTTTCTAGTGATATTATTCTTGACGGCCTACAAGCATTTTCGCTCCTATCGTGAAGTAAAGAATTCTATCGTGCACATAATTTATCGAGACGGCATGTTTTACATCGTCTGCATTATACGTAAGAAACCGTTTAACACCAGTAGGCATGCAGCTTACCTGCAGGGGACAGTCATCACATTCGCCAACATGCTCATCGACGCTATGTGTCCTGTGAGCATT
Organism: Veloboletus limbatus; assembly: GCA_038088635.1. Taxonomy (NCBI): domain Eukaryota; kingdom Fungi; phylum Basidiomycota; class Agaricomycetes; order Boletales; family Boletaceae; genus Veloboletus; species Veloboletus limbatus. Next base: position 34,840 of record JBBPJJ010000097.1, read on the forward strand.
GTTCCCCGTGGCACGCATTCTATTAACAAGGACCGTTGTGTTTAGCATCAATTCAGCGACCTCTTGGAGCTGTGCGTGACACCATATTCTGAGTATCTTTACTTTACCGAATTGTTTCACATGCAGGCTCCAGGTTTCTCTCCACAGCGTGCTCGCATCGCGCATCATGTTCAACCTACGGAAGAGCTCCTACCAGTTCCAGAAAGGAGAAATGTCGGATCAGGCCGTGCTCAGCGAAATCGTATACTACTCACCCTCTCCCCCTGGCCTACAATCTGCCGGGTTACAATCGTCTGGCTCGGGGTCACGGCTCGCGAGGCGTGAAGAGTATCTTCGATAATGCAGATATTGAGTTGGTCGAGTTCAAATCCCGTTGAGACTGTCGTACTACCAGAGTATAAGACCTTATTTGCAATGCCTGCGGGAATGTTGTAGTCACCACCGTGCCGCTCGAGCGTACAGTCCGGCCACTGTTTTCTAAAAGGGGGAGCGAGACTCATTCACCGTGTCTGAAAGAGAGGGCTTGAATGGAGCCGCCTACCCAGTAGCCGTACGATGACGTACAGCTTGTAATTAAAGATTGTAAGAGAACGTGCCATGATCGATACCAACTCGGCTAGAAGACGAAGTTCCCTTCCGAATAGTATATGCTCCTAGATTGAAATGAAATACTTTGCCAACAATTCATACGGCAGCCCGTGGAAACGACATATTCGCATTCAAACACGCTGTCACTGACTCACGCTGGTGCGGTTGTTATCGCACAGGGGCAAACACTGCAATACGAGTCAACTCGACGCAATCGTACTAGCCATGAGAAACTCAACGCAGCACAGTTATCATACAGAATACTTTGAACAAGGGACATCATCATATTTGGAGTAATGTTTTATGAGACATGTGACCAAGTGCATTGAGTCGAGAGACGAGCTTACCATGACTATAAACCCTTCTCCTTCCAAACCTACTTGACGAGAGCTAAGAAAGAACGCTCGCCATATGAGAGCAAAGAAAATGAGGCCTTCATCCAACAGTCACCCATCATTCTATTCATGAATGGTAACCCTCAGACGCCTTGATGCGACTTTTCTTGTGCAGTCATCCAGATTTTGGGCATTTCTGCGGAGAAAAAGAAGAGCTATGATGTTCTTCAGGACTGAGAGCTGAGGAGTGGCATCAAGGAATCCTCGTATGTTTAATTCAGCGCAACTGTCATACCTTTGGTGTATATATCCTAGTACGGAGTTTGTTGGTGGTTTGCGAGTGTGTTTCTACATGCGCCATTCACAGGCATGAAAGTGATTTACTATTGCCAAGAACTCCTGAAAATGCACGGATGCATGTATGTTCAGGGTCTTACTCTGGCTACTTCCAAAAGCTCAAATTTCGAAACGCATCAACACCAGACGGGGGGACACTGCAGTGCGACTGTGCGACTGCAATAACTGCTCACTTCATCCTACCAGTGGAGATTAGCCATCTGACGGGTCTACTCTGGGAAAACATGTATGCAAGTCCTTTGTTCAATCACAAGGCTAATCAGGCCGCCAGCCAATCTATCGAAAAAAGTAATGTTTTGACAACGGCTCTTGCACGATACTTGAGTGCTGATTGGTTGACCCAGGACCCAATGAATGGAATTACCTGGTGTACGATATCTGGTGTGTCCGACCCATCTTCCTCTTTTTCATCTGCAAATTTCAGAAAGTGATAATGCTTATTCACAAATACCGGGAAACCCGACACTGGAGCTTGCCGACCATCTTACCAAGTACTATAAATACACGAAATTCATACTTCCGCACGAAAAGCCCCCTCTCATACACAAATGTCTGATTGGACTACCAAAGTCTTCTTTGCCCTCGGGTGCGTTGCAATCCTACATATCGGACGGCGAGCTCTCAGGAGTCGAACCTCCTACCCGTTGCCTCCTGGACCCCCCGGATTACCATGGGTCGGAAACGTTATCGGGATCAACACAAGCGCTCCATGGATGACATATGCAGAGTGGGCAAAAATATACGGTAGGTTACAGGATGTTCAGTCCTATGTCATCTACTGGAGCTGAAATCTGTTCATCAGGCGATCTGGTTTATTCCCGGTTGTTGGGGAAGGAGGTCATCATCATCAATTCGGAAAAGGTCGCAGTGGACCTGCTCGAAAACCGATCCCTGAATTATTCAGACCGCCCATCCTTCAATACGAATGAATTGTCAGTTTTTTGTTTCTCATCATATTTCTGATTTCAATACCACTATTTCAGGTGTGGACTAGGTTTCATTTCTGTTATGCTACCTTATGGTAATCGATGGCGGCTGCACAGGCGGTTTTTCCACCAGACTTTTCGGGTGGAAGCCGCACCCAGATTTATACCCTATCAACATCGCAAGGCGTGTCAGCTCCTCCAGCGGTTGTTCGATATGCCTGAACAGCTCAATGATCATTTATTCGAGTAAGTGTGGAGCGAATGCTGTGATAGGTAACTTACCTCAACCCGTTATCGAGATACACAGCTTCCATCATTCTGAACAGTGCGTATGACTATGACCCAGCATCTCGCAAGGACGAGCTCATCAATCTTATGGCGAACTTGTTGACCATTGTTATACCTGCTATGCGTCCTGACGTTGCCATCGTAATTGGCGCCTTTCCATGCTGTGAGTCGATCACGTTTCCTGTGTCATATTTGATCATGAGATGAGTACGTCGGAAGTGCTCCATCTCCCGTCGTGGTTTCCGGGTATGTCATTTAAGAGCAAGCTGGCGATGGCACGCAGGCTTGCGAAGCAGTATCTTGATCGGCCATTTGAGCACTCTCTTCATAGCGCAGTAATGATCATTTCGATCACTCATCTTGTGCACACGTTGATTAGTTATGTATGCCAGCCAAGCACTAGTACCGCGCCGTCGATGGTACACGATGCACTGCAAGATGTAGAGAAGAAAGGAATTTCACCCGACGAATCATGGATGCAAGCGCTCAAGGATGCGTGTGGGACCGCGTTTTTGGGTATGCTGCGGATAACTTATCAGATCCCTTACTCATACGTGTTCTCTAACTCGTCAGCTGCATCAGAGACCGTTCGTGACACTTTGGCTGTGTTCATGAGAATCATCATCATTAACAAGTTAAACAGTCCAACTCGGTCCTGATGACGTTCTTCTTGATGATCATGCTGAACCCTGCAGTGCAGGAGAAAGCACAAGCACAGATCGATGAGGTTGTAGGAAAGACCAGATTGCCGACAATAGAGGATCGGCCATCGTTACCCTTCGTAGATGCCATATTTCGGGAAACACTCCGATGCTGCCCTGTTGCTCCACTGTGTGAGTGATTTCGTGCCTTCATTACACCCCGTCATTGAGCTTTGTCAATCACCCAGCGGTTCCTCATGCTACTGTCGACGACGATATGTACAATGGATTCCATATTCCAAAGGGTGGGTAAATTGAAAATTTTGTGGAGCAGCCACGCAACCATTGGTGCTTGCTTTCAGGTGCCATCATTATAACGAACTTGTGGTCAGTGTGTTCTACGTTCTTCCGAACAGATGTTTGTGACTCATTTTACTAGGTCGATGGCGCATAATGAATCTAGGTACCCCAATCCACATGCGTTCTCACCAGAGCGATTCCTCAACAACGACGGCTCCCTAAAACCCAACGACATCACGCAAATCATGTTCGGATTTGGTCGACGGATCTGTGTTGGGAGGCATTTTGCGGACCGTGTGGTCGGTCATCTCCAAGGTGTTGGCCGTGTTCAAGATATTGAAGCCCCTCGATGAGAACGGGGTGGAGATCACAGTGGGACCGAAATTCTCGAGCGGAATTACGGTGTGAGTGCTTAGCACTGAACGACGGACTCATCAATCATTATTTCTTTCGGTCATGGTGCTGATTCTCTGCGCGCAGACATCCCCTTCCATTTGAGTACAGGATCATTCCAAGGTTTCCAGGGATGGACGCCGAGAAGCTGCAGCAGTTGATTGCTGCTACCGCTGCTTAACAACGTGGGCGAATAGTCGGGGCAACAAAGCGCCAGGTGCATTATATCACACGTGTGAAGGAACTAGATCTGAGTAACTTGATGAATCCTGTTGTATCAGTAACCCACAATTCGCGCTTTTCGTGTACGTTCAAGACGAGCGATTCGAAACTTGGTTGCACATTATGACGGATCCCTTTCAACGTCAAATCCGAGAATCGGACGACGGTAGCTTGACAATGTGCGAAGGCTGTCCAACATGTTGAAAATACACGCGCATTTATCAAAACGCGGTGGCAGGTTTCCTAAGTTTAGCGTGTTTGGACTTACTATCGCCGCTATATTGACTGCAGCTTAGTCGTTAGGCTTCCCAAATTCTGCACCGGCTCCACAGTCGGACTTGCACCAGGCTGACTTAATTGGTGAGTCATGCTCATTCCTTGGCACATCATGCTCTGGATAATCAATGTGGGTGGAACTTCTTCTCGGTTACCGACCAAGGGTTCAAGTACTGCCGATGATGATCTGAAGACTGAAGCGTGCGGATATAGCCATCTTCGACTCGGTATGAGCACAGGAACGAGGTTGACCTCCATGTCTTGCTAACTGTACGGCCCTCTGGTCATCACCGGGCCGCGCTCTCAGATGGGAGGCTCGTGGCAACGTCGTCGAATGATAACGTAGTGAGTTACGGACACGCCGGCGCGCCTCACGTTGTTCTCGTGTCAAAGCGCCACTGTGGCATGATGCACCTTGCTAATAAGCTTCTGATAGAGCGGAAGAGACCAAGAGCCGAAATCGAACCCATCACGTACTCTCAAATTCACGCGATATAAAGGATCGAGCATGGTGAGCGTACTCTCTTTCAGTGTTTGAGAGCACCTACGACGTTCGAACCGCCATGTTTCCTTCAAAAACCCTCCTGTCTCTGGTACTCATCACATTGTCTGCCGTAGCTGCGAGTCCCCTCAATCGTCACACCGGCAAGGCCATTCTTAGCTTCACAGCGAGGATCAATGAGCGTAGCACGGGTGGCCTTAACGTTGCTGAGAAGGACCGCGCTCGTGCCCAGTCCAAGATACAGGCTGGCCACCTCGGCAAGCGTGACGGCTCTGTCGTCGTCGCGAATACCGATGTGCAGTATACCGCCGAGATTGGAATTGGGACACCTCCAACATCCTGTACGTGAATCTGCTGCCATTGCAGAAACAGGAACTGACTGATCCTAGACACGCTTCTAATTGATACTGGAAGCTCCAATACATGGGTGGGAGCGGGAAAGGCATACGTTACGACTAGTTCAAGTCATGCCACCGGAGATAGTGTGGTATGTGTTATACCCTTATATCATTTGCGCTGAACTGAAAGGTGATCATAGTCAGTGGCTTACGGCTCCGGAAGTTTCTCGGGGGACGAATGGGTTGATACTGTCACCCTTGCTTCTGGTTTAGTGATTGATGGTCAATCCATTGGCGTGGCCAGCACGGCCACTGGTTTCAATGACGTCGACGGTATCCTCGGCGTTGGTCCTGTCGGTTTGACTTCCGGTACAGTGAGCAACACCGGTGATGTCCCTACGGTATCGGACAACCTTTTTGGGCAAGGAACGATTTCGGAGGAAGTGCTTGGGGTCTACTATGTTCCGGCCTCGCCTACCAGTGCCGTTCAGAGTGAGGGAACGCTCACGTTTGGTGGCTATGACAGCACCGCCGTCGTCGGCGAGGTCACGTACACTCCGCTCACGACGACTCCCCCTGCGTCGTTGTATTGGGGTATCGACCAG